>RJWJ010037105.1:0-15689 GCA_004363605.1 Indri indri | reverse complement strand
GTTGCTTGGAAGCTGTCATTTTTATCACACTCCTGAACAACCGACACCAAGCTCAAGTATTTGTCCTCTACTTATAATAGCACTTTCATGCTCTACCTATGAAAAGGAAGGACACTGTAAACAGAGGGTGGGGGCCCTTTCCTGGTGCATCTAGTGGCACCCAGTCCAAGCATGTCTCTTTGCAGGATAACGAGAGAATAGGAGACCTGTGTCTTTTGCTGACCCATGTATATGCAACCCAGCCTGCCTTAGTAATACTTTCTGATGATTGACTGAGCCCTTTGCTTGACAGTAGCATCTAATGTGGAGGGAACATGGCAGAAAAGCCTAACGGTTTCACTCAAATGGTGGGAAGCATCCTCTCTGGGTTTAAGGATATATCACCCATAGTGCTTATCATTGAATAGCCTCATTTTCTGTGGGCCACAAGTGTCCCTAAACTGGCAGGCCTATAGCCTTATGATTGTATGGCCAGAATGTCTCTAGATCACAGAAACACTCCTCAATGGGCAGTTCATTTGGCCCTAGATAGCTAGTCACTGGGTAGTTACATGTCTGGAGGCCACAGATGCATACCTAAATGGACAGATGATTTGGCTATGTCACTATGAAAAAATTAGGCTGAGAGATAAGGCTACCCATTGTTATATCTCTCAGCTGCTCTACATTTGAGCTTTAAAGATGAAGAGAAGGGGACAAAAGAGCCTCCTGAATCTGGTCACTATTGTGGCGGCTGATGCTGCTGATCTGCTCAGATTTTTTTTGTTTTCTGAGACAAGGTCTCACTCTGTCACCCAGGCGGGAGTGCAGTGGTGTCATCATAGCTCACTGCAACCTTGAACTCCTGGGCTCAAGTGATCCTCCTGCCTCAGCCTTCCGAGTATCTGGGACTACAGGCATGCACCACCACACTTGGCTAATTTTTCTATTTTTTATATAGATGGGGTCTTGCTATGTTGCTCAGGCTGGTGTCGAACTTCTGGCCTCAACCAATTCTCCCGCCTCAGCCTCCCAAAGTGCAAGGATTACAGGTGTGAGCCATCGTGCCTGGACCTCATCCCCTTATATTTGATCATCATACAGTGTGCTAGATGGAGGGTATTTGAATAAAATCAGGTATGGGTAAATTGTGACAATTCATGGAAACAATAATAAGGCTTCCCCCAAGACTGGTATCATGAATGGCTAAGAAATCTCTGGGAGGCTCAATTATTTGTCTACATGATAAAGGAGTGACGAGTAAAGTGAGTGGTGAGTAATGGTGAATAATATGGCGGTCAGTACAGAACTCTCTGTAGCAGAATGACTCTCGTGGGCATTGACCCAATAGGAAGGGGCAGATATGTCTACTGCATTCCTAAAATGAGGACTTAGGGAAATCAGGTACACACACACACACACACACACACACACACACACACACACGGGGTGGGAGGGAGAGAGATCCCTGAGCTCCTGAATGTAAAGGGAATATCCCTGCCAAGATTAGACCTGGTTTGAAGCAGCTTGCCATTTTAGTATGGTTACATGAGAATCCTGGGAATCAGAGTTCTTGGGAGTCCAATGATAGACCCTGACTCAGAATGGTGAATGGGAATATGGGATATTTTTCACTTAAAAGATGAACGATATCCCTAACTTTCCATGGCTAATCAGCATGCTGGAATGCTGGATCCACATACTTTGTCTCAAGGGACAAGAGACATGGGGTCCCACAAAGTGGCCCACGTCTGACTGGGCTAGATTCATTCATTTAGACTTGTGATAATGGCCTCCATAGTGGTTAGTCTTGTGACTTACTATAGGCAGGAATACTGGTTAAAAGTCCACCAAAGAAATAATTATGACTCCTGGCCTGTCTGCCCTGGGGTGAATCATGGGCTCCAGCAGTCAGAAGGTGGGAAGTGGGGACAGAACCCTCCAGTCCTTGTGATGTCCTCCATAATGCCCCTTCCCTACATCTTACTTGGATTCCTAGGGTCTCCCTCTCTGTACCTATTGGGTTGGGATGAAGACAACCCACCCTCTTCTGCCCACTGACCCCATGTGATGGGGCATATGTGCAGAAGCCAATGACAGAGGATAGTGTGAAATCTGAGGGGCTGAGGCACCCAAGGAGGTGTCCTTGTGTCCTGAAGTTGGAGGAGCAGGTAGAGGCATAGCTTCTCCTTTGGAGTGCATCATAGTCAGCCTTGCTCCACTCTTCATTGAAGGCTGCCATCATGTGCCCACATTGAACCTGGCAGCTGATCAGTGGGTGCTCGTGTGGGTATGAGTAAGAGTGGTTTACATTGATCAGATTAAGGAATCTGGCTTTACATTTATTAGTTCAGCAGCCACAGTATTCTGAGGTCATCTGTGTTGAAGAAATGATAATTCCTGGGTCTCTGTGGAATGTACTGCTCTGAGAAAAGGATAGACAGTCTGGCTCCTCCCAAGTGGAATGAAAAATAGTGGTTGGTTAAGCATAGTTATGTCCAACCCTAGAAAACTCTCATTTTCCCTTCATCAAATAGCAAGCACATTACAATTAAAAAAGCTTCCTTTAGAACAGACTGTTCTGTAGTTAGAGATAGAAACAGACATGTGTCTGTTCTATGTATTTTTCTTGTTCCACAGAGTATATTTGTTTCTTGCAGAGAGTGTTATTTATTGCTGACCTCACAGTATTGGCTCTGAAGTTACAAGCAGTGGTGTCCCAAATGACTGTTGCCAGGGGATGGGAGATGTTCAATGCTGTTACATTAAATGTTTTCAGCATGACCTCTTCCTGTTCGAAGAAATATAAGGAATTGGCTTACATGATTGTGGGAGCTGGCTAGGCAGGTCTAAAATTTGTAGGGCTGGCTAGCAGACTGGAAACCATCAGGTGAGAACTGATGCTATAGTCCACAGGCGGAATTTTTTCTTCCTCAGGGAAAGCTTAGTTTTGCTCTTAAGGACTTTCAACTGATTGGATGAGGCCCACCAAGTTTACTGTGGATAATCTCTTTTACTTAAAGCCAACTGATTATAGATGTTAACATATCTCCAAAATACCTCTCACAGTAACACCTAGATTAGTATTTGATTGAATAACTGGATACTATAGCCCCATTAAGTTGACACATAAAACTAACCATCACAGTCCATCCCTTGTCGTCTTGGGACCATATACATCTTAAACTAAATCTCCAAATAAAGACAATAACAAAGGCATATGTCCACTGAACATGATTTAACTATCCTGCTTACAACCAAAACTGCACCAACGCTTTCCGTAGAAGAGGATGCAAAGTTCTTGGATGATGTTCACTCTTCTCCTTGATATCTTGTAACTTAAATAAATATAGTGATGTATGTTAACTATTCTTAATACATATTATGTTAGATGATAAGGGAGGGAAGAAAATAAATAATATTATGCACATGCACATATATCACATATTCATACCAAAATAAAGAAAAAATACTCATAACGATTATAGTCCTCATTTCTGCAAAGAGTCATGTGGTCATAGGTAGGTATCTATAACTACTTTCATTCATTACCATTTCATATTCTCTTTGTCTTCAGCAAGCACCTCAGCTGGTTGAGGTGTTTTGCCTGGTAGGGTTACCCAAACCTTCATTCCTAAAGGGTCTGGACCATTAGTAGTCCTGCCTGAATTGAGTTGTACTTTTCCATTGATTTTAATCATTGGACATGGTAGTACCAAGAGATTCCCTAAGGGATTTCCAGTATTCTAAACATAATTTTCCTTACCTCCAGTGTGTATTAGCAGCATAATTTCCCCTTGGTAATCAGGATCAATCACCCAGGCCAGCACAGTAAGTTCCTTCTTTGCCTGTTGATTTAGAAGTATGACGAATCCAAAGGAGCTAAGTGGCAGTCCTAACTTCCAGTTCAATGGAATCATTGTTGTGCCTCCTGGTGGAAGCATTCCTTCCTTTGGAACTAAGACCTCTAGACCAGTGGAGCATAAGGTCACATGGATGGGAAGAAAAATTTTGGTAGTGGATCACTAGGGGCAAGTGGTGCCATTCTCCTTTCCACCCTTTGATTCCCCCTGGCTTCTGCTGAGATGGTTGAGTGGATCCATGAGTCACACACCTAATCTCGTCAGCAAAAAGTTATCCAGATACATCTTTGGCCTTCTCTTCAGAACATGAGTTTACAACAATGAATTTTCTAATTTTAGCATCTTTTGCAAACTGGGTAGATCAAGAACCTCCCAAATCATCAAATGCTGGTTCCTTTTTGTTTAACAATTCCTGTCTCAATTTATCTCTTTCTTCTTGCGTTTTACTTTAAGCAGCAAGAAGAAACTAGGCCACAACTTTAACACTTTGCTTGGAAATCTCCTCTGCTAAATATCCAAGTTCAACACTTGCAAGTTCTACTTTCCAAACCACTATAGAATACAATTCAGCCAAGTTTTCTTCCTCTATATAACAAGGATCACTTTTCCTCCATTCCCAATAACATGTCCCTCATTTCCTTCTGCACTTGTACTAGAAGTGCCCTTGTTCATATTTCTACCAATATTCTGCATGACAATATATGTATTCTCTAAGATGATAGATGGTTTCTCTAACCATGTTCTTTGTTTCCCCCTGAGCCCTCACCAGAATTGCTTCCGATGTCCATATTTCTGCTAACAATAACTTCAAGGCAATCTGGGATTTTTCTATCAGTTTTCTCAAAATTCTTCCAACCTTTGTCCATTACCCAATTCCACAGCCACTTCCACATTTTAGATGCTTATTATACCAGCACCCCACTTCCCAATACTAAAACCTGTATTAGTTTCCTAGGGCTGTTATTACAAATTACCGTGAACTTAGTGGCTTAAAAAATAGAAATTTATTCTCTCATAGTTCTGGAGGGCAGAAGTCTAAGATCAAGGTGTTAGCAAGGTTTCAATTCTTCCAAAGACTCTAGGGGAGAATCCTTTCTACTCTTCCAGCTTCTCGTGACTCCAGGTATTCCTTGGCTCATGGCTACATAAGTCCAGTCTCTGCTTCTGTCTTCGCATAACCTTTCCTTTTCTGTCTTCTCCTCTTAAGTCTCTTAAAAGGGCATTTGTCATTGGATTTAGGGCCCACCTGAGTAATCTAGGATAATCTCATCTCAAGATCCCAACTTAATTACTTCTGCAAAGACCTCTTTTCCAAATAAGGTCACATTCACAGGTTCTGGAATTTAGAACATGGACATATCTTTTTAGGGACCACCATTCAACCCACTGTATTTATATGGCTATACCAACCTTCTTTTGATTAGTATTTGCATTGTATGTTATATTCCATCATTTTACTTTCTACCTCTGTGTCTTTATACTAATGATACATTTCCCGTAAACCACATATACTCTTCTTTTTAAAATCCTGTCTGACAATTTGAATTTAATGTAATTCCTGATATAAGTATGTTTCAATATACTACGTTACTATTTTGTCTCCCATTATTTGTTCCCTTTTTCTCCTTTTCTGCCTTATTTGGATTAATCAATTAACTTTTATTATTCCATTTCCTTTCTATAACGTCCACTTGGTGCTAATTCTGCAGTCACACAGAATGCAAGAGCTTTGGGACGATGGCTTCCTCCACCTAGATTTCAAAGGATGTTGTAGACAGCCTGGGCGCCCAGACAGAGACTGCTACAGACAGCCTCCACTAGGACAATGCCCAGTGGAACTGTGGGCTCAGGCCACTACAGAGACCCCAAAACTGTAGAAGCACCAGTGTGCAGCCCTAGAATGGGAAAGCTGCAGGCACAAGTCTCTAACCCACGAGAGCTGCTGCATGGGCTAAGCCTGGCAAAGCCATGGGGACAGGGCTGCCTGAGGCTTTGGAGGCCCAAAACCCAATCCAGTGTGCCCAGAAGGTGGGACACAGAATCAAGGAAAATTATTCTGGAGCCTTAAGATTTGATGCTGTTCACTCTGTTGGGTTTTGGACTTACTGGGGACCAGTTAACCCTTTCTTCTTGCCCATTTCTCTTTTTTGGAAGGGAAATGTCTATCCGATGCCTGTTCCACCATTGTATTTTGGAAGTAGATAACTTGTTTGATTTCACAGGCTCATGGCTGAAGGGAATTTGCCTCAGGCCGAATCATGCCTTGAGTCTTACCCATATCTGACTTAGATGAGAATCTGGATTTTGGGATTATGAGCTGGTGCTAGAAAAAGTTAAGATATTGGAGACTATTGGGGTGGGATGAATATATTTGGTATGTGAGAAGGACATGAGTTTGGTGGGGGGCCAGGGGTGAAATGCTATGGTTTTAATGTTTGTCCCCTCCAAAGCTCCTGTTGAAATTTAATTGTCCATGTAATGGTATCGGGAGGTGGGGCCTCTAAGAGATAATTAGGTCATGAGGGTTCTGCCCTCATGGGTGGGATTTAATGCCTTTAAAGAGAGGCTTTTCAGAGTGGGTTCTCTCTTTTTGCTCTTCTGTTCTTGTGCCATGTGAGGAACAGTGTTCCTTCCCTCTGGAGGATGCAACATTCAAAGTACCATCTTGGAAGCAGAGAAAGAGCCCTCACCAGACACCAAACCTCCTGACAAGTTGATCTTGGACTTCTCAGCCACCAGAACTATGAGAAAATAACTTTCTGTTTTTTATAAATTACCCAGTCTCAGATATTCTGTCATAACAGCACAAAATAGACCAAGACACTTGGTAACTTTGGGTTAGACAAAAAATCTCTTAGATATATACCGAACACAGTACATAAAAGAACAAATTGATAAATTATACTTCATCAAAATTATAAAACTTTTGTACTTCAAAGGACACTATTAAGAAAATGAGAAGACAATCCACATACCAGAAAAAATATTTCAAATCATATTAATATTTCTAATAAAGGACCTATGTCCAGAATATACAAAGAACTCACAACTCAGTAAGAAGAAGACAAGCGACTCAATTAAAAAATGAGCAACAGTTTTGAACACACATCTCACCAAAGAAGATATACAAATGACCATGTGAAAAGCTGTTCTACATTATTAATCTTCAGGGAAATGCAAATAAAACCACAATGAGACACTATTTAATACCCATTAGAATGATGGTGATGCTGTGGAGAAACTAGAACCTTTATACATTGCTGGTGAGAATGCAAAGTGGGACAGCCTATTTGGAAAAACAGTTTGCCAGTTTCTTAAATAGTTACCATAAAATCCATCAATTCTTTAAATAACTACTCAAGAGAATTGAAAACATAACATGCAAAAACTTGCACACCAATGTCCATGTGAACATAATTTATAATAGCCAAAAAGTGGAAAGAATCCAAATGTCCATCAACTGATAAAAGGATAAATAAAATGTATTAGATAAACAAAATGTATTATATCCATACAATGGAATAGTCCATTACTCAATGGACTATTATTTAGCAGTAAGAAGTAATGAAATACTGATACATGCTGTAACATGGATGAACCCCAAAAACATGCTAAGGGAAAGAAGCCAGAAGCAAAAGACCACATATTGTATGATTCCATTTATATGAAATGTCCAGAATAGGGAAATCTATAGGGACAGAAAGCAATTTAATGGTTGCATGGGGCTGGAGTGGGTGTGGAGATTGTAAATATCATGCAGGATCTTTTTTGGAGTGATGGAAATATTCTTAAACCTGATTGTGTTGATGATTTCCTAACTCTATAAATTTACTAAAACTCATTAAGTTGTACACTCAAAATTGGTGAACTTTGTGGCATATAAATTATTCATCCATAAGTCTGTTTAAAAAAAAAAAGTCAAAGCAGGCATGATTCTTACCCACAAGGTGCACAGTGCCTGATGTTTAACAGAGGAGACAGACATATCTGCAAGCAAATGTAACATTTTGAGCTAATTTCATTTATAGACATATATTCAATGTGCTATGGTTTTCTTTCTCATTATGTGTCATGCCTGATCTCAAAATCCAAACTTCTTCTTGGAAAAGGTAGTGTTCTGAACTCTTCTCTCATTATTAAGCATATTGTACACACACACACACACACACACACACACACACACACATATCCCATTGTAATAGTGTAAGAGAAGGCAACATTGGAAAGACTAGACGCAGTCCTTGCTTTTGAGGAGTTTATATCTAAGTATGTAAATAACAAAGGCTTCCAAGTCATTCTCTCTATTTGTCTCTTTCTATCCTCTGTCCCAGGTTTTTTTTTCTATTCCAGGTAGAAGATGCTGAAATCATGTTGACTATGTTTTCTAGGTAGAGTCTGGGAAGATTTTTCAGAAAAGATAAATTTCTGGGTAGAAATTTCCTAGAGTAGTAGGAATTGGTGTGGTGAAGGGAATAAATATTCCAGAAAAAGGAAATAAATATGGGCAAAGAATTTGATTCAGTAGTTGTTAGCCTATGTGCGGAGAAGGACAAATGTATTTGCTTGGCTAAGCTTATTCCATGACAGATTTTTAAGGAGTGGATGTAGAGTGGAGAGGATAGTTGAAGAAGACGTGAAAATAACCAGTTTGAAATTTGGTTTGAAAATTCTTCACAACTCTCACAGCACATGGCTAAGACATTGGTTGAAATGGGTTCCAGACTTCGTTTACTGAGTTCCTGGAAATGAACCGTTTTAACAGTTTGGACATCACAGAAACTTACGGAGTTTAAAATGCCAAGCCAAGGGCCTTCAATTTAAAAAGGATAAACCAGAGTTTACCACTGGGATCTTCTAGGCTGTCCTGGAGAAATTTCAATTTTTGTCATAGAATTTTCCTAGGGACAGGGAAAGAAGAAACCTCTCACACAAGACTGTATCCTTTTCCACCAAAATTCTTAATTTCGTATTTGTATTTGGTTAGTGTATGAAATGCACGTTCATGTGATTGCTGAAAGCAAAAGATGACTGTGACCACATGAGGGCAGCAGACACCTGGCTTTTCTAAGCTCCAGAAATTGTGATAAAAGGAGAAAGATCTTCCACATAGTTCTCTTTGGTCTAAATATCTTTTGTATAATGCCAAACTGGGAGAAATGACCATCCTTAAAATACTAACAAAGAAACCTCACATGCTGATCAGAGGTTGGCAAGAGCTTGCTTTTTTTGCCTTTTTTTTTTTTTTCATTTCAAATGGCTAGCTTCTCAGTGGTCATTTCTTAGCCATCAGTATATCCTCGGACAATCACAGTACCTGGCACCTAGTGAAGGCTCAACAAACATTGGTTGTTTTTAGTGCTTTCAGAATGTGACTGCTCCAACTCACCAAAGCACATTCTCTAGGCTCTAGGCTCTCAGACCATGGTATCCAGAGGGGGCTGCATCTATTTAGCTAAGAGTACTCACCCTGTCCAGCCAGACCTACACATTTTCCACAGTTCTGCAATCATGAATCTAGACATGATTCCATCCCAGGCTTCTCAAGGCACCTTGTCAAATCAACGATTCTGAGAAAAGCATATCTGATCACCTTTTCTTTACCTACATGGTGCCGAGGCAGGAACTGCAGTTGGAGGTCTGAGGGCGGAAGGTGCATGTGGGAGGAGCAAGGCTGGGATCCTGTGTGTCCCACTCCATCTATCCTGCCCTCCCCTAACAGCCAAAGCATCAGGGCCTCGTGGATAAGATCAGGCACGTATGCCAGCACCACCGGCCCCATGGCTCTTTAACTCTCTCACTGACGCACACACCCCTGCATTCGTTTCAAGGTTGGTCAAATGCCTACTCTTCCTTAGGTGCTCCTCATAAATTATCGCATTTAATAATTCTCTGTGTAGGAAAGCTGTTTCATGCCTATGTTTGCAGATGATGGTCCTTCTGCCTGAAATACCCTTTCCTTCTTCTTTTTCTAATTCCTATATGTCCTTACAATCCAGTTCAAGGCACACCCTGTTCCAGAAACCCTAGTACAGTTTAGAGGTAGCTGCAATGGACTCTTGTAAGCATCTAATCTTACCCTCAGCACAGTGTTAGGATCACAGGCTTGTTCATCTTTCTCTCCTATGAGACAATGAGCTCCCTAGGGTCAGAGCCCTGCCTCGCTTGGCTTTGCATCCCCAGAATCTAGCAAAGTTTCTGGCACATTGGAGCTGCTCTATAAAATTTGCAGAATAAGTAAATGAGTCAATCCACTTATCACTGAATGAGATGTCTCCCTTCCCTTACTTTCTCCAGTTAAAGTGCTTTGATATTTTAAAAAATTCCTCTTAGGAAATCATTTTTAAAATAAGCAGTCAGCTCCCACCTCCTACACAAGGAGCATCAGAGAATACCAATGAACCATCCTTTACAAGTTGGACTTGCTCAAGTAGGAAGTTTATAGTGTGAGCCTCTGTCAATGTCCCAGGAATTGTGGGGTCCTATGGGGATATGGGCATGCAGCTCTGAGAGATACCCCACATTAGTACCAGCTAATGTTAGTGGCCTTAAAGTGAATGGCTTCCAGAAGCCTGTCAGTGTTCTAAGGATGCTATTTGTTGATTCTCATAGCATCCCTGAATGGCAAGCAGGAGAAATGGAGAGTGTCTTTCCTTCCTTCTCTCTTCCCTGCCTCTATCTTTTTCCTTCTTACAGCTGTTGAGTTAGAACACAGAGAAAGGTTAAGCAAATTTCCTAGCATCGTTTAAAAGGGAACAGTCAAGCCAGGACTCAGTCTGGTGCTCATTCCACAAAGCTGCGCTTCCTGTAACTTAAACAGGTCTGTGTTTTAATGAATTCATGGCATATGGGCCATAATAATCAAAGCTCCTGGCATTTCCTGGAATTTATGATGTGGTGGGGAATAGGTCGTTTTCTACTTTTGAACGAATTCTCACATGCCTAGCTTTGGAGTTAAGAAACTTGACATAAGTGAAAATAGTTTGTGGAATAAGTAATGCTTTTTTATTTGTTCTGCTATCTGTACCCATATCTTTTTTTCTCCCCTCAAACCCCATCTCTACCCATGAACCCTAGCCACTTCTTCACTTGCATTTTAAGAGTGAGTGGCAAGATAGCATTCTCAGAGTCTGCATCATGGGGAAAGAATATGATTTCGTTTGTTGTTTTCTCTGTGAAATTCTGGTGAAATTCATAGTCCGTCATTCATCCCTGGTGATCTGTGGTTGTTTGGACACTCATCTGTAGACAAGGAACTCTCCTTCTGACTTCAATTTGTGTTTCTGATTTCTAAAATGTTTTATTGATCCAGGTAGTAATGAAAGTCTGTGAATTCAGAAATGCCCTGACCAATGTGCTCTATCTTTGACAGAGCCTTCCAGAGTTGCCTGGAGTGTGAGAGCAGTAGCTGGTTTCCTTAAGATCTATTTGGTCCCACTTGCTGAGAAAGATGCCATTGAATATTTGTTGTGGGCACTTAATTCTCAGTAAAGGTTATACCAGATGATGCCAGTGAGCTTAAGTAAATACCTATGCCACCAGTACTGTTTGTGTTATGTTCCTAAGGTAAATCGAAGTTCTCCCAAAGCTTGCCCTTTTCTTTTCCAGCAAATCTCTGGTTGCAATGGATCGTGGTGATTTTTTAAGGACATTAACTTGAATTTCTCAGGACTGCCTTTTAAAGGAGCTTTTTACATGCTTTTTTTTTTTCCTTTCTAATATCCTATATGTGCAGTTCTTGCTGGCTTACAAGAGCTCTTTAAAATGGAATCCAGAATATTTCTGTGAAATGCATTCTTTTCTGAGACAAACTGTCATGGGAGCTATTTAGAGCCTACATCGTTCTGTTTGAGAGCTGAATGATGCACTTTTCCAAGCATATTCTTAACTCAAACAACAAAAGACTTCCAAGTTTGCCAAGTATTTCCAGACTCAGGCAATGTCAGGGAGCTATAGATCTTCAGGGTCTTCTTTTGCACTAGCAGCCCTCCAGAAGCACCACTAGAATTTCTGGAATGATTCCTCAGCATGCTGAAGCTACTGGTATGATTCTGGGTTCACTGGCATCCAGGAAGTTCTTTTCCTCTGTATTGAAGTTACCCCTGCAATATACCCAGGTTAAAATATTTGGAATTCCTAAGCTAATGTAATAATGAGGAAACCTCTAGGTTTCAAAGATCCCAGTTCAAATCTAAACATTTGGAGAGCTAGGAAATAAGTTTCCTGCATTTGGAATTTATTACAGATGTGCAAGACTTGAGGTACATAGAGGGCACACAAAGTCCTCCTCTCACTGGGAACTCAACTGGGGCAGGTACACGGTATCTATGCTGGATCTCATAAGTGCTTGATGGGGCAAGAGTATTCCCATGGTAAGTCCCTGAGGTTAACCAGCTGTGACAGGGGAAAGTGATGGCCACATGAGTCATGAATGTGTACAACCAAACTGTCACAGGCAAGGTTCATGGGTCACACAGAGACCCGAGTCTGAGGTCAGGTTTCAGGCTGCTGCATGTGCTGTCCTCCAAGCAGAAGGAAAATGTAGCAGTAAATATGGACTTGAATAATACTCCTGTGCTTGGTTCAACATCAGTTAGGAAGGAAATTCGTAGGGGCATAAGATGAAAAAATGTTTTTTTTCCCCCCTTTCCCTCTGCTTCGCATGAGAATGGACTAGGAGAAAATCAGAAAGCTCATAATTTTACTTGGATTTCATTGAGTTTAGGCCGGTATCATTTAATTTATTTGGACCTTATAGGGTTTCTCAGATTCACAATCTATTTACTGAGTGTATGCATTGATTATTTTAAAATTTGAATGGTAGATAGGAACATTCCATGGTTCATTGTGGGAAGAATATAGTAGGGGATACAATGACCTATGGTTTAAGGCCATAGGCACGTCAAAATCAGAATCTGTACCAATTCAAATAACTTCCTCTTGAATCTCAGGTGACCTTGAGAAAGTGTATGATTTTTCTGCACTAGCATTTCAAAACATTTAAGCTTCCGTAATGACTGCTTGATTTAATTCCAAATGCATTATCTCCCAGAGATAGAACACGAGACCAGCAATTGACTTTGTAAACAGTATGGATCAAATGAGGCCCAGTGACTTGCCCAAACTAATAAGTGGCAATACCCAGACTAGAATATCAGAATGTAGGGCTTTGTCTTCTGAGCAAGGTTGCCTCTGTTTTTACCCCCTTTGGCTATCCAAACAGTGCTAAATTTTGAGGTGATGCCTTTATCAAATTAGTTCTACTTTAGAGTCATTCAGTGCTATATTTTGTTCTTTTTCTTATAAACAGTAGTATAACAAAGAAATGCTAAAATTCCATTTCTGCCGTGTTATTTACATGTTATATCACATGAAGCACATACAAAATTAAAGTCACTTTGTGCGTTTTTATAGTTTTAGGTTTAGATATCTTAGAAGAATAGACTTGTTTATGAATGTTCTTGAATTTTTCGAGTAAATCTATTTTTATTATAAGAAACTGTTATTCAAGTCGTCATCAAAAAAACTTGCTTTCCTGTAGGCATAGGCTTAGAATAAGCTAAACCAGATTGAGGCGGGCTTATCAACTGAAGTTCAAGAGGCATTGCTGGTCTAATTTTAACATGTTCTTGTTTTGACAAACAGTTAAGTTAGTGAATACTCTTAAGTAGATTATTAGGAATTTGAGATTGTTTAATCCAGCATAAGTTTTGTCCTACATTGCTAACTAGTCCCACAGTTGATAGGGAAAGGCCTTGGTTTATAATATGAGACAATTCCCTTTACTCCTTTTATTTATTTTTGGATTTTATTTTCAGGTAATAATATTTTTGCTTGTATGGGATTTATAGAATGCCCTTCATCTTTTCTCAGAGGATGGAAATCCTACTCATTTTCCATGACTGTGTTCCAATACTGGTTTCTTTGTGAGGTACTATTGGTTTCTACCCCTTCACAGGTATCAGCATAAATTCCTTCCTTTTCAGTATTCTCAAGAGTGTTTTGTTATACATCTATTCTAGCCCTTAGTTAATTTTGCCTTCTGCGTTCATTTATTTGTTGAGCACCTATTATGTGCCAGGCACTGGTCTAGGCTTAGGGATAGAACAATGAACAAAACAGACAAAGTCTCCAGCTTCATGGAGATTATACTCTAGTAGATGGATACAGACAATAAATGAATAAATGTTGGGAGTAAGACAAAGCAAGGTAAGGAAATTAGGAAGTGCCAGGAAGAGGTGGGTTACTATTTTTTTTATTGGATGGTTAGAGAATGCCTCACTGGGAAAGTGACGTTTCAGCAGAGACCTTAAGGAATGGAAGGAGTGAGCTATGTAGGTGTGTGGGGGAAGAGCATTCTAAGCAGAGGAAATAACAGGTGGAAATGCCCTGAGGTGGGTCTGTGCTTGGCACATTTGAGGAATAGCAAGGAGGACACTGATGTGGAATGAGTGAGGGGGGAAGCAGAAGGGGCTAGGACTGGGCTATGGAAAAGGCTTAGAATTTTACTCTGAGTGGGAAGTGAAGTCCTTGGGAGGTATCGAGCTGAGGAGTAATAAGGCTGCAGTGGTTGAGAACAGACTGTTGGCCAGTGAAGGGAGAAAAGAATGGTGGCTTGCACTGGGAAGGGGTAAGAAGTGGTCATATTCTGGATATACTTTGAAAGAAAATCAGAATTGCAGAATTCATGGATTGGACATGCATGTCAGAAGTCAAAGATGATTCCAGTGCTTCTGCCCTGAGCAGCTGGAAAATGGAGTTTCCAGATGCCAAGATGGGGAAGATGGTGCAAGAAGCCGGTGAGTGGGGCAAGACCAGGAGTTTTGGTTTGGACTTATTAATGACTTTTTTTACTTTAAAAAGAATTTTTAATTGAAATATCACATTCTAACAGAAAAGTGCTCAGTTTTCACAAAATGGCTGCACCTGTAACTTGCATGTAGATGAAGAAGTAAAACACTGTAAAGATGTGGTCCTCAATCCCCAGGCCTTAGGAAACAGGCCGCGTATCACTGCCTGTGCTCTGCACCCTGCCCCATGGCTCTCCACCCCCACCCCCCAGGCCATGGAAAAATTGTCTTCCATGAAACCAGTTCCTGGTGCCAAAAAGGTTGGGGACTGCTGCTGTAGAGGACACAGAGGTGGAGATTTCAAGTAGGCATTTTGGATAGACAAGTCTATAGTTCAGGGGAGATATAAGTGTGGGATTTTTCAGCAAATAGATGGCAGTTAAAGCAATGAAATGAGGTGAAATAACCTAGGAAGTGGATGTGGATAGAGAAGAGATGAGGTGTGAGGACTAATCTGTGTGGCCTTCTAACATTTAATGGTTGGGGAGATGAAGAGGAAACAGCAAAGGAGATGGGGAAGGAGCAAATGGTGAAGTAGGAGGAGACCCATGAGGGTGTGAGAACAAAGAAAGAGTACCTACTAAGTACAGGAACTCTGCTGGGATTGGGAATATAGCAGTGAACAAGATTGACCTGGTCTCTGACCTCATAGAGCATATGTCAAGTGGGGTAGGCAGACATGTGAAAAAAATTATATCTGTATCTCATTATGAAGTATAAAACAGGCTCTAAAAAAATGTAGCTATTTATGGGGGGGATCTGATTTAGTTAGGAATGGCTTCTCTCAGGAAGTGATATTTAACTCAAAGCTTGAAGGATAAAAAGGGATTTTCCAAGATCAAATTTGGGGGATGTATTAGCCAGGTGTGGTGGCACCGTAGTCCTAGCTACTGAGGAGGCTGAGGCAAGAGGGTCGTCTAAGGCCAGGAGTTTGAGGCTACAGTGAGCTGTGATTGTGCCACTGTACTCCAGCCTGGGTGACAGAGTGAGACCCTGTCTC
>RJWJ010037104.1:0-15694 GCA_004363605.1 Indri indri | reverse complement strand
ATTTAAACATAACCCTACTGTTATAGTGCATTCACCCTGGGCCAGGCACTGACTGTAACTCGCTGCTCACACTCGTTGACCTCCCCCACAGAGAAGTCCTGGCCTCACTGTTTTAAGTGTGTTATACACTCAATATCCAAAACATCTCATCTGGAAGTGAGCATGCTGACATTTTATACTCAATGAAGTTAATTTGCCCGCGTTACCTCCTGCTAAGAATTTAAGCCCAGGTCTCCCAAGAGCCTGTGCTCTCAGTGCCTGGGGGGTACTGTGGACATAGTCCCTGATCTCAAGGAGCTGCAGAATATTAAGGGCTAGATTTTAAGATTTCGCATGATAAAAAAAAATATGTTTCTACAATAGGTCTTAAATACTCATTTAGCTATTGAATATAACAGGAAATTTAGCTTCTGAAGATAATATTTTTATGCTATATTGTTAAATGCACTTTCTATTCATACAATTAATTCCAGTTTTCAGATAATTTTACTGTAATGCACAGTTGGATAACTCCCTGAGAATTCATCTAGTGCAGTGCTGGTGTGTGGAAAATGTTCTCATTGTCTCATTTGGTAAGGGGAGGACATAGTGTAAGCAAAAGACTTTGGGATGAGTCTACATTGGGTTTGATTTCATCTTAGACCTGTTGCTAGAGGATCTGAACCTATTTTCTCACCTGAAGAATGGCTCTAAGAATGCCTACCTTGTAAATGTATTTGAGAGAAAATGAGACCAAGTCTGTAAAGCTCCTGGCACAAGCCCTCAATCAGTGGTAGTTATTATATTTAGCTGCAAAGAGGCAATGGGAAGTCAAGACTGTCTCTATTTTAAGCATTATTTATCATTAATGAACATTAAAACTACAGTACATACCTTTTTTTAAAATCAAGTTGAAGGCAGTGTCCACATGCAAAATCTTCCAATTTGAGATGCCTGTCTTGGTGGCTGGCTTCTCCCAAGCTATTTTATAAGCTTCATCAGGTCATTGACGCTTAATTTTCATGCATGCCACACCCCACAGTTCAGGAAGGCTGGCCTGAAAGCTCAGCTCTGCACCAAACACAAAGATGGGATGTTGTGTCCGTTCTCCTCCCCCAATTTCCTTCACAGCTGCTCCCTGAAGAAGAAACGAGATATTGTTTGTGTATGCGTGTGTGAGAGAGAAACAGTGCATTTTCATTCAAAACATCTTTTTTGCTATGTGGATTTTTCTAATTTAACTTTTTTAGTTAGGATGCACTTTCAAGTTCCAGCAAGATGTGTTGCAATATGTTTTCGAATATCTGGTATTTATTTTTCATTTTTGCGTAAATGAAAAATCAACAAGCCCGTTTCCTGAAATGGAGCATGGGCTCTACCCCATGTGGTCCTTGGCCTGGCGTGTGGCTCAGGAATCAGAGCGGGCTTTCTGCATGACCCCGGGCAGGGCCTCCACTTCTCTGAGCCTCAGTCTCCCCACTGTGGAGGAGACTGTCATTTCTGTCTCCACCAGAGCTGGATGTATAGGGCAGATACCAGTTCCGTAACAGCTGGGGCTAAACGTTGAGAACACCAGAGGTGGCTTCTGTGGCTGCTCTCTCTGTGCCCTTAGGACCCTCCCAGCTGCACATCCTGGGCAGCCTGTCACTGCTGGTGGGTGGGGGAATGCCGTGCGGATTAAAACCCAGGGGCGCTTTTCGTCCAGCCCCCTCTCTCCTTGTGGGATGAACAACTTTGGCTCTTGAGAACGGGATTCCATGCCTTGTGACAAGGCAGGAGGTATTTTTAGTGGCATTTAGATAAGATGACATCTTTGTAACAGACTTAGATCCCTGAATGAAATTTATTATAACATATATAAACAATAGAGAGAAATTTACAGCACTGGGCTTTATAAACATTAAAACAACAGAGAATCCTTAACATACCAAACACTGAGAGCTCTTTCTTTGGGATGTTTTTTGCCTTTTCAGAAAAATAAGGAATTTGTATTCCTGCTCAGGGCCTGGCTTTCGCTGTACTCCGGCCATGCCCTCCCCTTGAAACTCTGCTTGGCTCCCGCCTCATTCCAGGTCTCTGCTCAAATGGCACTTTTTCTTAACACATTAACTGCCACAACAGTTGTATTTAACCCACTCTAGTTTTGACCCTGGGGACCGTGTGAAGCATGTTTAAACTCTTACTTGTCGATGTTCATATTGTTACAATTAACATTGACTATTTAATTCTAAAAACATGGATTAAAGGAATAGAAGTCAATAAATTTTGTTTTCTGTTTACCTTTAAATTACACTCAAAGTTTTTATTCTATTTTCGTAATAAAACACTGTGGCCCCAAGGAAAAGATTTTATTTTATTTTTTTTGTGCGGCAGTCAATGTGTGAAAAGGCTTTCCTGACCTTTCAAAAACAGCACTCTTGTCACTGTCACCTTCCCTGCTTCTTTAGATCCTCATTATATCTTTACTTGAAAGTGTATCTTTTATTTATGTATTGTCTTGCTTAGTGTGTCTTCCTCACTAGGAGACAACTCTATGAGCACAGGAATCTCTCTCATCTACTCACTGCTGTATCCCAGTGGCTAGAGCACATAATAGGTGCTCAATAAATGCTTGTAAATTGCCTGCTTTCCCAAGAATTTAATGAGTATTCTTAGATATACAAAAAAGGAGGAGTTAATATTCTAGAGATTTCTATTTGAATTGTTTTCCTGGGAAAGCACTAGCCTGTAAGTTTGTGACTTCTTCACTTACATCATGTTTGTCACCAAGAATTGCCTATCATTGAAGAAATACACAATTAGCATCTTACACCTTCATGAAAGGAGTATTTCCCTCTACTCCAAACAGTTGCACAGTTTTCCACAAAGCAATGTTGTTTAAGTTTCCAAATGTGTAAATTGGAGTTGGATATGTCTTGTATTTTATCTCTCGGGATTGAATTGATAACTGGAGCTAAAGGTACTCATCTAGGAGTCACAGCGTAAGAAAAATCACATTATCTTTCTAGGTCTCAGTTTATTTTTTCCTGTAAATCTTAGCAAATGATATATTAATAATTTAGAGAAATCCTCTCTCTATATGTTTCTGGAATGTAGAGCCAATCACAAGTTCTTAAGCATCACAAAACAAATCAGACCTATGTTCTAAACAAGTCTTTATATTTTTAATTCCAATATAATGCACAATTTTTCTAAACAAAATAGTATCAAAAATTTAGGACTCAGAAAATGGAAGGACCTCATAATCCCACATCTCAAAGATAACCATTGTTATGTTTGTATTTATTCTTCTAGATCTTTCTATACAGATCCTAACATACTAATAACAATATCCAGTGTTCTGAAACTTGCTTTTTTCATGTACCAATGTATCTGTCTATATCAATACACACAGATCTACCTCATTTTTTCACCTGCTGCTTTTATCTGACAGCACATTTCTTAAGGAGACGGCCTGTGGATTTACAGGAAGGTCATTCTTTGGTTGGGTGACCTTTCATCCATCATATAGGTGATTGCCTCAGTGGTTTCACTATAAGACCTGCAAGGAAGATGAAATTATTCTGGGGGACAATTTGTGGCAAGAAATAGAGAACTATCTCATCTCTCAAAAAAAAAAAAAAGTTTTCCTGATGAAAAATTCTTTATTTCTTAATAAGCGGTTCTTTCAACTACCAGCGTAATCCCGTATGCTTTTCTAAAGTGATTTTTCTTTTGTCAGTTAAAATAAAGGGGGAAGACAACTGTGATTTTCATGTGAAAACCCAGACTGAGAGGTTTCAATGATGCATGTTCCCTCTAAGACTCAGCTCGAATGTCCCACTGTCCGGGTTTCTTCCTGGACTCTGCCCATCCTGTGCAGTGCTCGTCACTCTCTGCTTTGTGTTTCCACAGCACATGTTGTCACTCTGTCCTCAGCGCTTCACACTGTGTTCATGCCCCCATCTCTCTCTGCAGACTGTCAGATCATTCAGAGAAGGTTTGTCCTTTTATTCCTGGTACCTTGGATGATGCCTGACACATAGCAAGTGTTTACTAAGCATTACTGTGAGGATGATTGAATGACTAATAGAATGTTTGATTCTCAGGTCTTGCAGGGATTAATATATATATTATACTTCATGGTTCATTCGGATGCCCTCTTTCCTCTCCTTCCTGCCCCCTTGTGGCCATTTCATTTATCACTAGAAGCCGCAACCAGTTGAGGGTTGAATGGTGCCAACCATCTGGTGAACAGGAAGAAAGCAATGAAACTGGTGAAAACAGCAACTTGATACAGCATACGGGAAAGGACACAGAACTGGACGGCAGGAGCCTGGGTTCTGGTCCTAGCTCTGTTACTCGTTTATCCATTCATTCACTCATTCAACAACACATAGCAACACAACAGATTTTATGTATACGTATGTATAATGTTTGGGCACTATTCCCAGTCCTGCAGATGCAGTAGTGAAGAAGGAAAACATTGTGTCAGCTCTTGTGGCCCTTACCTTCCAGAGGAGAGTCAGGCAGACTGACAGACGGGAAAATATCCGCGGGAGAACAGGGCGATGTGATAGGGAGCAAAGGGTGGCTACTTCAGTTTGGAGGTGAGGAAGGGCCTCTTTGAGTACTGACGTTTCAGCTGAGATGGGAATGATGAAAAGGAGCCAGTCATTCAAGTATCAAGGGGAAGAACAGGCAGTGCAAAGGTCTTAAGGGGGGTACAGACTTCATGTTTCCAAGGGACAGAAAGACCAGAGTGGCTGGAGCAGAGAAGGCAAGGAGGAAATGAATACGGAGAAGTAGGCAGAAACCAGATTATATCCTACTTTGAGGAATTTGAATTTTATGTCAAGTACCCTGGGAAGGCATTAGAGGATTTTAAGCAAGAGCATGACATGGTCATTCAGGCTGCCCTGTCAAGGATGAAACACATGGCTGAGTGCAATGGCTCAGGCCTGTAATCCTGGCACTTTGGGAGGCTGAGGTGAGAGGATTGTTTAAGGACAGGACTTTGAGACCTCATCTCTACAAAAATATTTTTTAAAAAAATTAGTCAGATGTGGTGGTGAGTGCCTGTAGTCCCAGCTACTCAGGAGGCTAAGGTAGGAGGATTGCTTGAGCCCAGGAATTTGAGATTACAGTGAACTATGATCGGGCCACTGCACTCCAGCTATGGGTGACAGAGCAAGACCCTGTTCCCCCCCCACCCCGCAAGAAAGCAAAAAAGAATGGATTTTACAATGGTTATAGAGTGATCAGCTGAGAAGCTATTGCAGTCATTCAGGGAACAGATTATGGTGGTTTAGACTAGAGTGATTATAATGAAAATGGAGAGGAATGGATCAATTTGGAACATTGGAGATAAATGGACAAGACTTGCTGATGAATTGCATATGGAAGATGAGGAAAGAGGGGAGTCAAGACTGACTCCTAGATTTACAGGTTGAACAACTGAGTGAATGCTCATGCCAATTGCTGAAACTAGGAAGCCTGAGAAAGGAGCAAGTTTGGGAGGAAAACTTGAGTTCTTTAAGGACAAGTTATGTTTGAGATGCCTAATAGACATCTAAGTGAAAATGTTAAGAAAGAAGTTGGATATTCAAGTCAAATTTTGGGGATAAATCAGGGCTGGAGATAGGGATTTGGATGTCTTCAGAACACAGACGAAAGCTATGGGACTGGATGGGGCCGCCAAGGGACAGCGTTCGGAAAGGGAGGAAAGGGTGCCCAGGATGGATCCCTGGCACTTCTAACCTTCAGAGATTGAGCAGAGGAGAAGGAGCCAATAAAGGAGACAGAAGGAAAAGAGGATAGTGGGCTGTCACAGAGCCAAGGGAAGAAATTGTTTCAAGAAAGAGAGAACAATCAACTTTTGCTTAAGGTCGAAGAAGATACGAACAAAGAAGTGACCACTGGACTCAGCAACATGGAGGCTGACCTTGACAGCCTCTGCGGAGTAGTGGGGATAGAAGCCCAGTTCGAGTGGGTTGAAGAAGGGAAGAGGAGACAGCAACACTCTAAATTTGAAGGAAAGTGGAGAAAGTAGTAGCTGAAAGGAGACATGGAGGTTAGGGAGATGCTCTTAGCGTGCGCAGAGGGACAATCCAGTAGAGGAGAAATACTGACTGTGCGAAAGGGGGCTGGGGAGGGCAAGAGCGGCCCTGGGGGGGTGTGTGGGGGGGTAGGATCCAGAGCACAGGTGAGGCGCTGGCTTTTGAGAGGAGCGAAGCTTCCGTGTCTGCAGAAAGAAGAGGTGGGCAGAGAGCAGGCACCCAGGTGCAGGGAGCCTACACTCAGTGGTAAGAAGAAGCAGGATCTGTTCGTTGTGTAACTGTGATTAAGTCACTCACCCGGCTGACATGTGTGGGATAAACAGGTTTGCTCTGATCACATGGAGGGGCTTCTGTGGACATGTCCACTCAGCTAGCTACACTCGTCTCGACATCAGCTGTATTTGATAAGAGATACAGCGGGGAAAGTGCAGGGTTCAACCCAGAACTACTGCGAATAGCAGCTGCTACCATAGGACACGGCACAGCAGGTGCTTTCTGTACGTCAGCGATCATTGTTCCACACCGGAAAGGCAGATATTGCTACTACTCCCGTTAGGAAGATGATGACTTTTGCAGGCTGGATGGTAAAACAACAACAACATCAACAAACCAAAAACAACAACAAAAATCGGAGGGGGAGGGGAAGTGGTCAAGCTACTTTCCTGGAGTGATGCAGTGAGAGTTTAAACCTGATGCAAACCCACACGTTTAACCATTGTGTTCCCTTGCCCAGCAGGGAGAGAAAGGGCAGAGGGGCTGGGCTGGAGATGGGCCAGGGGTTGATGCCCCCAGGTTAAATACCTGCCAACCTGTCAGCAGAGCTCTGAGACTAGCATTCCAGACTCCTTGACAAAGGCCACCTGAAAGCAGAGGAATTGAACCCGTCTGTTCAGTCCACAATCCAACACTGTTACCCACCAAAGTCTTGTGGCTGGGACATCTGCGACCAGTGCACTGGCTGAATCCTCAGTCAAGTTACTGTGGCCTTAAGCTTTTCCAGATGTTTACCGGGAAATAATCTTTGTCCAGTTTTGCAGTCCTGTGTAAAGCAAGGTCAGTTCTTCTGCACACACAGAGGGCCAACAGGGCTACCTCCACACCCTCCCACATGGACAAAATCCAGGACTTTTCAATGCAGAAGCAGCAAGATTTCTGTTTCATTTTCCTTCATTTTCTAGACTTATAAATCAGTGGAAAAAGCAAAGGTCCAGGAGTGGGGAGATGGGGTTCTTGTCCTGGCTCTTTCGCTTCTTAGCTGGGTGCCCTTGGAGAGTTTCCCAAGCTTTCAGAGAGAGGTTTGGCTATCAGGTGTTTATAATTTGGAATCCATGGCGCCCCATGGGAAGTTGGAGAGGATTGTATTTCAGTATAATTGAATTCCTGTATGATCCTGCGTCTTTTATTTTGTGTATTTATGGATATTTTTTGCCAAATTGCCAAAGAAGTCCACGGTACAGAAACGGCAGGAACCCTGCTAGAGGATCTCCGAGGTCCCTGATTCCCTGCTCGATTTGACATTCTGTGATTCCCATCAACATGCCTTCCGGGACCTGGACTTCTTTTAACCAAGTCCATCTGAGTGTGGGGGAGTTAGGGGAAGTCTCTCAATGCCGGGTCAGAGAGGTCGATAAACAGAAGGTAATTGAACCATCACATATGGGCTGGGGCCCAGGCCAGCGGAGGGAGAGACCTGGGCTCTTGGGTCTCGAGTGCTGTCATCATCTGGGCAGAGGGGTTGCAGCTTCCACACACTCATATGTGGATCTGGGGACCACCCTGAGGGGCAGGAGCAGCCTGAAGCCTGAGATGACTCAGGAGCCATGTGCTGCCTTGAGAGAGGAAGGAGAGGGAGGCAGGAATGGTAGCAGGAGAACCGTAAGCTGGACCGTCCCATGTCACTTCCACTCCCGTAACACAGTTTCAGAGAGTAAAGTGTGATATTAGCATAAATCCTGCTTAAAAGAGGGATCACTGACTGATCAGCCATCAGATACTGACACTGCTAGGTACTTTACACGCATTATCTCTTTTCAGCCCACGGAAACCACGGGAGGTAGGACTGATTATAGCCTCTCAGGGGAGAGAGAACTGGCTCACAGAGCTTAACTCTCTTGCCCAACATGGCACAGTGAGTGGCTGAACTGGGATTCACACCCAGATCTATAGGGCTCCAAAGGCACGTGTCCCTGTTTGCAAAGCACTTGACGAAGCACTTCGCATTTGCCTTCTCGTGAATGGGAGCTTTCCGCTCGTCTCTTGGCCCAGGTAGTCCTCCTCCCTCTCGGACTGGGCCACACCCAACTTTGAAGGACAAGATTTCTATGTCTTCATCGAAGTCTCTAAGAAAATGGCCAAGTTTCGTTTATGTATTTATATATTTATTATTTACTTTGTCAAACGCAGTGTTGTACTATGTCTGGGGCTTTGTGTTTGGCCTGGAAGCCTTCTTTTAAAAGTTTTCTGAAATTAGTATTTATGAGTGGATCCTTGTTAGAACTATGCAAAGAGTATTATTGGATTTGAAAATCACAGGACACTCTGTTAGAAATTGCAAGTGGCTTTTCTTGGGCTACATCTCCTGAGGGTGGAGGGGAGGTGGGCACAGGACTGAGTGAGAGGGAGAAGAGGTGACTGAGAGCCACGGATTTCACCGATTTCTGGATTTGGATGAGGGCTAATATAGTGATCCATTATAGACTCAAGAGTAGAGCGATGCACTCCTGGTCCCACATGTCTTGCACAAGCTCTAAGAGCTAATATTTCAGAATTTGTGTTATAATGAAATATTATAGTAATCTTTGTGCTTTTATTTTCCACATTTGTGTTAGTGACCCTTCCTCGGGGTCAGACCAATGGTCCTTAACTCTGACTACACATACCTGATGTTAAATGATAAACTTAGGCACATAAAAAAAATTTTTTTTTTGAGGCAGAGTCTCTCTCTGTCACCCAGACTAAAGTGCGCTAGCATTATCTTAGCTCACTACAACCTCGAACTCCTGGACTCAAGCAATCCTCCTGCCTGTGCCTCCCAAGTAGCTGGGACCACAGGTGCGCACCACCATGTCCAGCTAATTTTTCTATTTTTTGTAGAGATGGGGTTTTGCCCTTGATCAGGCTGGTCTCTAACTTCTGGCCTAAATTCTCTGGCCTCGGCCTCCCAAGTGCTAGGATTACATGTGGGAGCCACCGCACCCAGCAAGCACATTACGATTTCAAAAGGTTTACTTGAGCAGATTCACGAATCTGGCAGCTCCAGACCACAAGTGGTTCAGGGCTCCACTGAGGGGGCACAAGGGGAAAACTTTTATAAGGTGTTCATGGAAACAAGACAAAGAAAATATTTGATTGGTTAAAGTGGAAGTCGCTGGTTAATTGCTGGTTTCTGATTGGTTAATCTTAAGTTTCATTTTTCTAGGCTATGGCCATTCATTCTGAGTTGGATTCTGGTTGCTTACATAGGAACTCAAGGTGCTAGAGTCATGTCAGCCTACTGGCCTCCCAATTAATTATTTTGACAGTACTGATTCTTGGGCCCCACATCCAAAGATTCTGACTTAATGAGATGTGCGTGAGGGCCTGGGTATCATTAATCATTATGAGCTCCACCAGTGGTTTCAGGGTGGCCAGGAATGAGAACCACCGAGCCCTGGTCTCACTTGCCTTTGGCCATCCCACTTGCTGCTCCCTCTCCTGAAATGCCTCCCTGCCCTCTTCACCAGGCCAACTCTTACTTGTCCTCGAGGATGTCTTCTCTGAAACCCCGGCTGGGCTCTGTGGCCCTCTGTGTTCCAGGGCTGCCTGCACCAACTCACTGGAATGCATCACCCAGCTGCAGTCTTTGGTTTGTCTGCCTTCTGTACATGGGAAGAAATGTGCACTTATCTTTACGGAAGCCCCAGCTTCCAGCACAGTGCCTGGTACAGGGTAGGAGCTCAGTGAATGTTTGTTAGATAAATGGGCATGAAGATATCTGTCAGTAAAAGTATCAGGGCCCTGAAGATAGCCCTGGAAGGCTCGGTAGGAGTGTGTCTGGGGAGATACAAAGCTGAACATGAACCAGACTTCTGGAAATACATTTGTTCAGTTTTTCAAAAGCTCTTTCATGTGCCATCACAACCTATACCACAACAAGCGTTGATGTCTCGGGGCTGCAGCCCCCGCTACCACTGCGCAGCCGTCACCCTGCCATAGCGTCTGCTCAGCTTGTGAATCAGGCTGCCTCTTTGTCCCCCAAAGAGATGTTGTTTTTGTCTCAGAGGAACAAAGAAAACATTCTGACCACGGGAGAATGGCTTTCAGGATTTTCCTGATGCCGCAATACAGAGAAGACACTTTTATTTCTGTCTGTTCCGTGGGGACCAGTAGAGGCAGGGGCACGTCCATGGCCTTCATTTGTGAGATTCATATAAAGACACCGGTGGCAGAGCCTCCTTGGGGCAGATGCTCTGAGGTTTCCAGGAGGGATAGTTCTACCCTTAAGGAGAATGGAAAGGGAAGAGGAGAAGGAGGAAAGTAGCTTTTATAAAGAACCTACCGACAACCTAGGCAATATAATGAGACCACGTCTCTACAGAAAATGAAAAAAATTAGCCAGGCATGGTGGCTTGAGCCTGTAGCCCCAGCTACTCGGGGAGGGAGCGGTGGCTGAGGCAGGAGGATCGCTAAGCCCAGGAGTTCGAGGCTGCTGTGAGCCATGATTGTGCCACTGCACTCAGCCTGGGCAACAGAGCAAGACCCTGTCTCTAAAAAACAAAACAAAACGCAAAAAATAAAAACCTACCAAATGGCACTCATGTACTGTCCAGGCACCCTGTGTGCTAATTCACTATTCCTTTCAGCAACCTGTGAAGCCGTGAAGTAGGTACTGTCCCTTGATTATGTTCACTTTTGTCACTTTCCTTCAACACCCGCACACTTTCATCTCCACATCCTGCCCATCCCTTCTCCCCTTCCCCAGTGGCAATGCCTCAGCTCAGGCTACCATCTAATTCAACACGAGCAAGAATGACAGTCACTAAGCTCACATCACATGTCACAGTCTTAGAGGGAGCTGCATTTGGACCTGAATCTTGGACTAAAGGAATGTTCTCGGTTGGGCCATGATTCTGAGGCTTACTGAGATTCTCCTTACACTTCTTTCTGTCTTTCCCACTCCCAGGCCTAAATCTTTGACCTGTCCTCAGAAATTAATCTTTTATTAAATTAACAAACATTTAATAAGCATTTCCTAAGGACCAGGCATTTTGCAAGATACCAGGAAAATGTGACATACAAAATAAATTTCGTGCCCTATGGAGTTTGCTAGTTCCTTTCCCCTCTGAATAGTTCTCCAGCCTCCTGCCTGCATCCTGGGTAGTGATTCCTTTCTCACCTGGAGCAGAGGATTGCCAAGTGGTCTTTACACCAGAAGATGACATGGCTAGCAACCAGACAAACTCCTAAAGATTCAGGAATTCTGCACCCTGTCCTGCTGGGCCCTGGGCAACTCTGTTCTGCCCATCCAGTGGCACCACGTGGTCTCTTATGTACCCCCTGCTCCAGCCACCTCCACTCAAGAAAGGGACAAAGGTCGGGGACCCTTACCATACCGGGTGCCCAGCTCAGCCATGCAGTGTACCACTCTGAGTGCCTTGGGACCACAGGGGGATGCTGGTCAATAGGACAAAAAGCCTAGAGACCCAAGGTAGGGAGAGATCCTTCTGTTTTTGGTGTCATAATCACTCTAGTAGACACAACTTAACTCACGTTTTGCTTTTAACAGTCGAATGTCTGCTTGTCTGGTACATTCTGTTTCTTTGAACTGGGCTGCTTTGATAGAGTTAGAAATAACAAAACTTTAGGAAAACAAACAAGTTTTCAAAGCAGAATATATGAAAGAGAGACTTGGCTTAGCAAATGTACTTTAAATAGGAAAATTTCAATCATGGATAAAAGGCCTGTGATTTTATTATAAGGGCCAAGGGAAGCATCTGAAGAAAAGCTCTTGGGGCATTCACAACCCTAAAAAATGAATACACACTTTGCCTTTTTTCTCTACAATTTGCTCTGAGATGGTCTTCCTGTTGTCATAGGTTCCACTTACTTGAGATTTACCCTAATTCACCAGAGCCAGCTGGTGGATGGCCTTAAGACTTAGGGATTGGCCTAACTCACCCCTCTCCTGCCCTGCCCCTTAACCAAGGATCGAGGCTATGGAAGTTCCCAGAGGCTGGTGCCTCCACTGGAGGGGAAGCAACTTAGGTTTCCCAGGACCCTTCACTTCAGGAGGGTCATTTGGAAAGATGTCCACAGAATAATTACAAGTTCTGTGTCAGGGATGTGCTTGGGCAGGCTGGCTTCAACTGAGGCCCCGAGGGACTAGGCTTGAAATGGGGAAGAAGGAAAAGTAAAAAAAAGAGAAAAAAAATATCAACCCAAACCAAAAGACCAAACAATAGTACAAAAGCAGCACTGTTCCTGGGAACACGTGGAGTGGCGGTGTCAGCCCGGCCCAGGTCACTGTACCAGGCCACCCACGGCATCCGTGTTGGGCAGGGAGGAAACACATCTCTAGTCCAGGGACAACGTGGCCTAGGAAAAGGTCCCAATGGTCACTTTAGGACCTCCTGCAGAGCAGGGGCATAGCCACAGGATTTTAGATTTGGAAATTGGATGAGTGGAGGGTAATTTCCAGTTCTGCTATAGGAGCCCTGCTGTGTAGACGGCCAAATACACTAATTCATAGTGAACGTTCCCTCTTGAATTATGCAGATTGACTTCTAAATAGTTAGACTAACCAATGAGATAACTGCCAACTCTTCAGGCCTCACTGGGATCTGGGGACTCAGTTGTAGGTTTAAATGTCAGGAGGCTGCTTTAGACCTGCATCTGCTTCTGACATATACGATCTCTTACGTGCCCAGGTTGTTGGGTTGACTACGTGCTCTTTAAGGCCCTTTCCTTTCCTGAGCACCTGTGAATTTATAGAGACCCGGAGCTAAACAGTGTTAGGGACAACCTGCTGTGAATTGTCACTGGATGGACAGCAGAGGGAGGAGGAAGTCACATGACTGAGCACATACACTGTGTTGTGAGACCCTACTCAGAACCCCTGGGACTCTTGGGGAGGAAGCAGTTAATAGTCTCCTCTTGCTGACGTTACAGCCAACAAAGATATATCTTATTTTGTCTTATTTTGATTTTGGTATCTTGACAGGTCATTATTATTGACCTGGAGGGATTGAATCTGTGAGAATCTCATGACAGCTCAGTTAGAGAATCCTCTTCCTGTTAGAGTTTATGCGAAGGGCAGGTCTGTGAGTCGAGACATGGGCCGTAGGCCCAGCTTAGCCATCAACTTGCCACTGGCCTTGGCAACACATTTCCTCCACTCAGATCAAAGTTTCATCCTCTTTTGGCCACTTTAATGTCCTGTGACTATGATTTGGTACCTAGCATGGGAGGAGATCAGGACCCTAGACAGGTCAGGGGAGTCAGAATGGGAAGTTAGGGGAGGGTGATATTGGCCTGGGAACCGTTAAAGCCCTCGGGTCCCTGCATAACTCTGCCTGCATGTTCAGGTGTTTGACATCCACGGGCTGCTGTCTCTCTCCCTCCCAAACCGTCAGCTCTCACCAAGGCCTGCGGGCCTCCTGGAAGCACCCAGACTCGCAGGGCCCTCGTTCCTTTTCCAGGAATGTGCTTACCATGGGGAAGCAGAGGCAGAGGGACAGGGGATGGGGGGAGGAGGGAGGGCACATGGAATGTGCAGGTGGGGAAGATGCTTCTATTTTGAAACGGTTTGTTGCAGGCCCTCCAGCCTCAGTACCGGGAGAGGACTGTGCTCCTGGGTAAATAGCATCTGCCCTTCATGAAATTGTTTATCTGAAACAGGAAATGCAGAACACAGGTTCTATTTTTCTGCACCATGTTACTCTGATGGGAATAATAACAGTTGTGCAACCCAGAGTGTGATTATTAAACCTATCTTACAGGCACAAAGGAGCTGTGAGGAAGCCAAGAGGCACAGACCCCACCCCCCCCAAGGCAGGATTTAGAGGGTTTGTAAATTCCAAACAATTTTCCGGATGAACTGTAGTAACCCACCATGAGGCAGAAGAGCTGGAGTCAAACTCCAAGTGCATCTTGTTCTCATGAAGTTTGTTTTGACACAAGAATAATTTCGTCTGTGTGATGTTCTCAGGGTCTTAACCCCAGGAGCTTGTCCAGCACTCAATCTAGTGGACACTTGGTGGATATAAATGTCTGTCTCCCTAGGATAAAATAACTGGTTGAGAATGGGAACATTCCATGATTCCATGCAGTAGTTTATTTGCAGGATCCAAATGGTCTGATTGATTCTTCCACCAAATTGGGGTGTGTGTGTGTGTGTGTTTGGGGGATGGGATACCGATTAGCTGAGAGCTGAAGCCCCTGGGCTCCGGGAGAAAAGCAGCCTTTCTGATAAGCCTCCGGTGGGATTTTAGGGAGAGCCTGAGGCAATCTAGAGCTGGAGGATAGAAGTGCCTGGATGATTTTGGACAGGAGATTTTGTGGGGAAAAGGGGTGACAGTCCCATGCAGTGCAAACCAGACCCGGGGCTCAGACACATATCTACAGTGTTCCTATCATTCTTCCCTTACAAGGGGGCTGCTCTTTCCCCTCCACGTGCCTCTCAGTCTGTCTCCCTCCACCCTCTCCAAGGCTGCCCTCGATGCTCACCCCATACACTTTTGGTACAAATGATGGAAGACACAGTGAGACTGTCTGCACACCTGACCTCCACCCATGAGGAGGGGCCTGGGACTTGCAGGGCTGGACCAGCTGAACTTGGGGATAAAATAAGGAAGAAACCTGAGAAAAGAGAAGTAAAGGAAAACCAGGGTTGTGACTTGGGGACAGAAGTGAGTTGCCTCTTGTTGACTCTGCACTCCTTCCTCTGGGAAACTTCTCTTTCTCTTCTTTTGTTTCTACCTTATAACAATCTGCCCAGTCCATGTGGTCAGGTGGGACTGGCTCTATCCCCCACCCGCACTGCAGGGGGCAGGCGCATGACCCGGGCCTGGACACTTAGAGCATGGCCTTAGGGAGGCCCCTCCATCCAGACCGACCAATCCTCCCTGGATATCTGCTGAATCTTTCAGGACATTTTCTGTTTTCCTTTATTAGGTCATTAGCATTAAGGACCATGTAAACCCAGAACTTCCAGGGACCATCTTATTAACAGCATCACGTTTCAGGTAAGGGCCTTTTGGAGAATGATGCAAAGTGGAGGAAACTTGGATCTAACATTCAAACCTTGGGTGCATCCGTGCCTCAGGCAGAACTGCTAGTTACTAACACACATAAGACAAAGGAGAGGAACAGAGGCAAACGTCTTCATCGTGTGGTGACGCTGACAGTGACTCAGAAGGACACGAAAGCTGGGGAACCAGGGAAGCCAGTGGTATAATTCAGTCCAAGTTGGAAGGCCTGAAAACCAGGAGCTCTGAGAACCAGGGCAGGAGAAAATGAGTGTCCCAGCTCAAGAACAAAGAGAAAATTTGCCCTTCCTCCACCCTTTTGTTCTACTTGGCACTCCACGAATTGGGTGATGCCTACCCACATCGGTGAGGGCATGTTCTTTACTCAGTCTTCTGATTCAGATGCTAATCTCGGTTTAGTGCGTGGCTCACATCTGTAATCCCAGCACTTTG
>RJWJ010037103.1:0-15708 GCA_004363605.1 Indri indri | reverse complement strand
CGCCGGCACCTGCCCCATCTCCCTCCTACACCTGGTTCCACATTCCCAGTTATTTTCCCTTTCAAAAGATGCAGAGGGGCTGGGCACAGTGGCTCATGCCTGTAATCCTAGCACTCTGGGAGGCTGAGGCAGAAGGATCGCTTGAGCCCAGGAGTTTGAGGTTGCTGTGAGCTAGGCTGTGCCACAGCACTCTAGCCCCGGCAACAGAGTGAGACTTTGTCTCAAAAAAAAAAAAAAAAAAGATGCAGAAGCAGTGGTTGTTTCGATTCCTTCTGCAGACCGCAAGAAGGGAGGCATCCTACCACTAAGGAAACACTGTGGAGATCATTGAAGAGGTCACTCTTCAGGTGACATCACCCTGAGCCCTTCCAGGATGCCCTGGTTTCTTTAGAAAATCGTTCTACCTCCTTGGCGTGGCGTGACCCAGGCTGCCCTCCAGCCTCACCCCTGCACACTTTCCCCATCATACACTTCACAGCGGCCATCTCGGGATATGTTCAGTTTCCTAAATGTGTCCCTTTCTCTACCCCCTGTGCAGGGAATGCCCTTCCTTCTGCTGCACCCCACTGGCCCTCTCCCCAGCCTGCTCATTTCAGGGTCCCTCTGGGCTCCCTTCCCTGCTGTGCAGACTATTCCAGTACACAATTAGTGTTTTCCCTCTTATCTGACTTCCCTCCTATACTACACCTCCTTGGACAACAGGGACTGGCTTTAATCTCTGCATGCCAGCACCTGGCAAAGCGAGTAGCATCTATTGGGTACTCAGAGGGTGGCAGGGTGTTAACTTTGAGACAGCTAGTCCAGTATTTTAGCTTTCTGTTTACTGCAACAAGCACAAACATGCATCCATCCTTTTTGTGCGTTTAGTGTTATTGCTATGGCACAATATTACTTCCATGCACATGCGGAGCATAAAAAATGAACCATGTATAAATTGTTACTTTCAGAAAAGCCCAAAACTTTGTTTTACTTTCTGAATCATTAAAGGGCATCCTCAAATGTCTGGTTGTTTGGTTTTCTGCTCGTACTTAAAAGTAGATTCTAAAAGGCTCTGACCGAATAGTAAAAAATAAAATAAAAAATAAATAACCAGACTAAAAATTGGCAAAGGACCTTAATACACATTTCTCCACACAAGACACACAAATGACAGGTATATGAAAAGATGCTCAACATCATCAACCATCAGGGAAATGCAAATCAGGACCACAATAAGATATCCCCTCACACATGTTAGGACAGCTTCATTTAAAAAAATAAATAAATAAGTGTCTGCAAGGGTATGGAAAAAAGAGTATTCTTGTACATCGTTGGTGGGAATGTAACTAACATGGTGCAGCTGATATGGGGAACAGTATGGAGTTTCCTAAAGAAACTAAAAATAGAACTATCATGTGATCTAGCAATCCCACTTCTGGGTATATATCTGAAAAAATTGAAATTATCCCACCTCCTGGATCTGGAAAAGATATTTTCATTCCCATGTTCATTGCAGCATTATTCACAATAGCCAAATGTCCATCAGTAGACAAATAGATGTTAAAATATGTAGTATATACATACAATGGAACATTATTCAGCTTTCAAAAAGAAGTGAAGTCCTACCATTTGCAACAACATGCATGGACGTGGAAGGCATTATACTAAGTGAAATAAGTCAGTCCCTAAAGGACAAACATTGCACGATCTGTCTTATGTGAGGCACCTGAAATAGCCAAAGGTATGGAAGTGGACAATAGAATGGTGGTTACCAGGGGACGGGAGGAGAGTGATATGGAGGGTTGTTGTTTGATGCGTGTAAAGTTGCAGTTGTGCAAGAATGAGGAAGTTCCAGCGATCTGCTGTACAACGCAGTGCCTATAATAAACAATAAATACTGTCAAGTTTACACTACAGCTGCCTCTTTACATATTTCAGTTGGGCCTAAAGGTTTTCTGTACATACTGAGCTGTAGCCTAACTAGATGTGCAAACAGACTGTAACCTCCTCTGGTAACAAGCAGCCAAGCCTCAGCCAGTCAAAACAGCTGAGTTTCCACCAATCACAGGCGGCCAACTGTTTAAACCATGTTCAAGTAAATCAAACACCCAGCTGTCACCAATCCGGCTGTTTCTGCACCTCACTTCTGTTTTCTGTATGTCACTTTCCTTTTTCTGTCCACAAATCCTCTCAGCCACATGGCCGCGATGGCGTCCCCCTAACCTATTCTGGTTTCGGGGGCTGCTGGATTCTCAAATCATTCTTTGCTCAATTAAACTCTGTTAAATGTAATTTGTCTAAAGTTTTTCTTTTAACAGTACATATGTGCAAGCTCATCAAATTGTATACATTATGCGCAGTTTTTTGTATACCAATTATACCTCAATAAAGCTGAAAAGTGAAATAAATGTTACAAGATAAAAAGCTCTGAGTGCATGGGTGAGGCTTATCCACGACCCTGCCGGGTGACATGGCTGTGCTGTCTTCCTGGAGAAGCCCCAACTTTAACAATTTGTCTCGGTTTAAGTTACCTTGAAGCAGACCCAGAGACAAGGAGCCCAGTTCAGGTAATTTATTTCAGAGGTGATCTCAGGACACCCTGGTGGGGGGTGGAGAAGTGAGACTGGGAAGAGGAAGAAAGGGTGAGAGTGGGCACTAGAAACCCCGTGCTGTGCGCGGCCCTGGAAGGGGAGAGCGCGGGAGCCAGGCCCTTCACGTCATCTTGTCACCTCGAGGCGCCTGAACTCTCTGGCACTGCCGGCTGTGCCTATCTGCAGGCTGAGAGGAGCGTCCTCCAGAAGAAAGTTGCAGGAGTTTGCAGGAAGCTGTCTCCACGTGCAGGAGGGAAGGCTGCGGGGACACGTGCAGGGGGCTGACAGCGTCTGCTTCCGTATCGCTGAGCAGGCTGGTCCGCTTCTCTTGAAGTGAGTGTTCGATGTCCTACCTGGAGGGTCGGGGACCAGTTGCCAGCATTCTGGGATCAGAGTGAGAGTAAGGGCTGAGGTTTCACTATCTAATGTTAGCCTTTGCTTGGCCAAGCCGTTTTCGGCACGGGAACTCTCACTTGTGCCCTTGTTCCTGTCTCACCACTGGTTCACACTCTCTACAGCAGTGCTGTCTGATACAAACAAACTGTGAGCCAGAGATGTAATTTTAAATTTTCTATCAGTCACATTTAAAAAAAACCATGCACGCGCATACAGGAGATATTAATTTTAATAACATGTTTTATTTAATCTAATAGATTAAAAATACCGTTTTAACATGTAATCAATATTTTTAAAAATCTCGGCCTATTTTACATTCTTTTTTATTGTACTAAGGCATCAGAATCGGGTGTGTATTTCGCACTTACAGTGTATTTTACACTTACTTGCTGTAAGTGCGAAATACACACTTCAATTCAGAATAGACACATTTCAAGTGCTCAAAAACCACATGTACCGAGTGGCTACCACATTGCGCACGCAGCCCCAATCCTGAACAAAGGTGGGGGAGGGACAGGTCTTCTGCTGCAAGGCATTGAGAAGGGAGCAGGGAGTCTAACTGCTTCTTGAAAACACTTTTGACAAATTCACCTGTCCTCTCATTCGCCCCCATTTTAAAGATACCTGGTGACACCAATTCCTGAGCACGTCTGTGGTTATGCGGTGCAAATTGGATGGGTGACTCACTTTCCCCCATTGCCAGCTCAGGTTTTCATTACACTGAGTCAGCTCGGTCAGTTAACACTCATCTGTAGGCTTTCCATCTTTCAATTTTTCCTTGCTGTTTCCTCTACTCCAAATCTCTTTGTCTGTATGGGTTTGTGGCTGTGTAAAAAAATTTATCCACTATTATTTTAGTGGGGTTTTTGGAAAGAACTAAGATAAACATTTATGTTTAGGCTACCATCTTTAATAAATAATCAATAAGTTTTCCATATCATTGGGATAGGAGATTTTTTGGGGGCTACAGATTTTTATTGTGTGTCTGGTGTTTTGGTCTTAACCATCTGAAAACCCTATGTATGCAATAGCTATTTGCAAAAGGAATAGAGAGCTATCCAGGAGAGGAAGTTAGTCTTCAAATGTCATCCAACCCAGTTGAAACCAATGCCACATAGTGATACCACCCTCAGGGAACCTGTTCTTCCTCTCACTCGTGATCCCTGCTCAGCCCTCTCAGGTATCACTGAGCTAAAGAAGCTCACAGAAATGGTTAAGAATTTGCAAAGGTTCTTAGCAGCAAACCAAATAAAAGACGGAGGGTGAGTCAACTGTTCCACCTGCCTGCAACCTCATTGCCCAACTGTCTGCTAGCACTGACCACTTCCTTATAATGTACACGCTCTTTCTCTAGCGTGGGGAGTTAGCTTAACTCTACCTCCCACCTTTAGCCTCATTTCTTCTTTTAAAAGGTGCCGAATTCCTTTTTGTGCTTTTTTTATGGAAACTTAAAAATGATCCCTAGGCCCCTTAGAACACAGGGCAATATTCGACTCCAGTCTTTATGTGTAATACTTGTTGGCCTGGTGGCTTCAGGGGCTTTTTTTGGTTTTGTTTTGTCCTTACTAATTCATTATCTAAGAGTAAAAGAAAAGCAATTTAAATATGTATTAGGGTCTCTTATAAAAAATGCCAAAGATGAGATTTTATTCATAATATGCAAACGTTTTAAATTCATTCCTTTTGTATAAATGGAAGCCTTGGGAATCAAGGAATTTTCAGACCCAGAGATCCCGTTTAGTTGGCATCTTTTGTTGAAGTAGGAGATGGTTCAACCAGATGCCACACATTTCCGGACAGTAGAGAGTAAAGAAAAGGGAAGTTTCCTAGAAGTTTTCCCCCTACAGTGGGGTCAGAACACAGAGGAAATTTCCACAGAGGAGATAAAGAGAAGTAAATTTGGGGGTGGGGGTATCATTGACAGAGGAAACTTGCTCTCACAGAGTTTACAGTAAAAAGATCAATTAAAGATGCAAATTGAATTAAACTGGAAGTTCTTCAAAGCACTTTCCATGAGCTTATCAGGCTCCGGTTTCACAAGACCCAGCATGTCATAGCTGATGCCACCCCCACCCAAGCATCCCATCTTTTCCTTCCCCAGCTCACTTTTTCAGCTCTGTGTACTGGGATGTATTTCACTTCCATCAATTTTGTAAGTCATAAAGAAAATAGGATTGCCTTACTAAAAACATGCTTTATGTTAATATTACCTAACAAAATATTTTTCTTATAAAAATGTCATATTTGCATAGGTTTTTAAAACATTTTGGAATCACCTATCTCACTTCATCTTCACAACCAACTATCTCTAGTTTATATATGCAGAGAAAGGGACTCTCATCAGGCTTCTTATTTATTGATGAATTGATTTATCACCCCATAATATAAAGGACTCGCAGTAGAACAACCTGCTTCACACGGCTGGGAAAGTGCAGGACCAGGACTAGACTCCAGGCTTCTGGATTTCTAGCTGGATGCTCCATCCACTCACTGAAGATATTTATCACTGAAACCTTTAACTCCTTGCCCAGAGATGGTCTCCAAAATAAACTTCATCAAAAGCCAACGCTTTTGTCAACTTAAGAGTTGACTCGAGATTTATTATGGTGATGATTCAGGGCTCAGAGGAAAGAAAATGTTTATCTTCCTCTTTCTCCTCTTCTTCACTTTTCTACTGGAACAATTCAGTCCTAAAGCCATTCAGTAGGGCAGAGAAAGTTGAGCAGCCAGTCTCAAGTGGGAGTGGTAGCCCAAGGCAGGGTGTCTCCTTGGGCCAAAGTGTGAGGAGGGTATCCATGATTGGGGATAGCCTGATACAGGGTGTATCAGAGCCTAAGTAGCTAAGAAGTGGCTCCAGGTAAGAGGGATGCTCGTGCCAGGTGTGAGAACCCCAGCAAGGTGAAAAGGGCAGACCCATGGAGAGACAGCCTGGCACAGATGTAGAGTGTGAGCAGAGTGAAGAGAGCATCAACTTGCAGAGGGGGTAGCCCAGTGTCGGGGGTTGGGCTGAGTGGGTCAAGGAGGATGCCCCAGGGCTGCTATGGGTCTGGGAGACCCCACTGGGCAAGAAGGACATCACCGAAGCAGGGAGTCCCAGCCCAAGGGGGTAAGGAGGGCAACTGTACTAGACAGTGGCCCTGGGAAGAGAATCAGAACCCTGATGGGGTGAAGGGAATGTCCATGTGGTAGTAGGTGGCATGGTATGGACCATCAGAGTCAGCGTAAGAACAATTTCTGAGTGGTGGTGGTGACAGGTGGGAGCAAGGGAAGGGACAATGGCCATGATGGCAGATGGGCTACATACAAGGGATTGAGCACACAGGGAGACTTGCAGGTCATGGGAGCCAGATTTCTTACTGTTGCAGTTGGGAGTTACAAATATGGGAAAAAAGAAAATTATTGATGTGAACTCATGATTTTCGACATATATAGATATAATGCAAATAAATATAGATGAAAATGTGTGTATGTATACATTTATATATGTATATACCTTCATATATTTACATAAATCCCCCAGCTTTATCTCCTAAGAGGGTCTCTAACAGCAGTAAGCACAGCCCAGATTTCATCTTGTAGATACCGTTCTTTATTAAAAGGAACCAGGCTTCTTGGAGAAATGGATGAATCTTGTGCCAGAAAGCAAGAAAATGATAAGAACATATCAAAAGTACACAGAAACCAGCTTCACCATAAAAATAAATAACTGTTGTAATGGATTATACCTCCTTAAATAAAATAGAAAACTGTGAGTCCTTAGCAATGTAAGTATATGGAGATATTGGAAGTTTAATGAAAGAATGGGATATTTACATAGAACTTCCCCCGCAAAATTTGTATTAATTACAGCAGGAAAAAGAGTAACCTCCTAATGGAGAAGGGTGGCAGACACCACCTTAACCAAGTGAGCAAAGTGAACATTATTAGTCATGGGAAAATTGAAGTCATGCACCCCCGATAGGATGTAATAAGAAGAATTAAGGGTTACTCAAGAAATTCCTGCTAAAGATGTATCAACTGAATCCTACATCACACAAACCCACATTGAGTGACTTCTACAAAATAATGGGCCTGTAATCTTCCAACGCATCCAAGACAGAAAAGTCAAGGAAAGACTAAGGAACTAACCTTGGCAGACAGAAGGAGACTAAAGTGATTCGACAACTAAATGCAACAAAGGATTCTCAAGTAGACCTTTTCCTAGAATGGACTCATCGGACAACTGATGAAACTTGAATGGTGTCTGAGGATTAGATGTATACTATATAACAATGTTAATTTGCAAATTTTTAAAATTGTGCTTTTGTAAAAGAATGTTCTGTTTTAGGAAATACACCCTAAAGTATCTGGGGAGATAGTACATCACATAGTCAACTTACTGTCAAATGGTTCAAGGCAAAAATATTCTTTGTGCTCTTCTTACAAAGTATCTGTAAGTTTGAGGCTGTGAACAATAAAATTTATTTAAAAACAAAGTTAGTTGTCAGTTTTAAGAAGAAGAATAACAAAACAATAACAGAAAAGAACAACAACAACAAAAAGATTATATCACATCAAGAAATGCAATGCAATGCAATGCTGGCAGGAAGATGTTAAGTGGTATGATTCACACAGGGATTTTTTTTCCCAGCAAACAGAATGCCCTTCGCAGTAAGTTGCCCACTCAGGTGCAGAATGAGGTAAAGCCACACCCATTCCAAACAAGGCAACCAAAAAGCTTTTCTTATTCCATTACCACAATAAGCCCTAGAGAGAATATGCAAAAGCAATTCCAGGAAAGATCAACCAATGGTCACATTTCCCATCCCATAAGTTTTTTCCTTATTTTTTTTTTAATAAATACTTTTTAAATGGGAAAATTAGCCTCCTCCTTCCATTTAGAGAAAATTGCCATCCCAATGAAAAGTTTTGAACTAGGAAAAAGTTTTCTCATAGTTTTGGGAAATAGAGGAGAATAAAACAAAATTGTACTCCCCTGACACAATGACTATTGTGAACTTCATGTGTTCCTTTGAGTTTTTATATGCCTCTTTTCATAATCCTAGCGTGCAATTGTGTTGTTGAAAGTAGCATAGTGCTTAAGCACAAGCTTTAAAACTAACTGACCAATTCGTCATCTGGCCTCTGCCACTGATGTAACTTTGAGTTATTTCTTAAACTGCTATAAGCTTCAGTTTTCTCCAATATAAAAAGGGGCTATGTATCTACTCCCTTATCTTGGGGTTTATGAGAGGATTAAATAAGATAAGAAATGTAAAGCACTAAGCACAGCACATGGCATGCTTTTTGTATTTAGTAAATATTTATTATTATATCATAAATACTTCTCCATGCTTTTAAATCATCATCTGCCATGGTCTGAATGTTTGTGTCCCCTCAAAATTTATGTATTGAAATCCTAATCCCCTTTGGTGATGATATTAGGGGGTGTGGCCTTTGGGAGGGTGATTAGGTCATGAGGCCAGAGTCCTGGTGAATGGGATTAGTGTCCTTATAAAATAGGCACAAGGAAGTTCATTTATTCAAACCATGCAGGATGTGGCTAGAAGTCAACATTCTACGAACAAGGAAGTGAACACTCATAAGACACTGAATCTGTTGGCACCTTGATCTTGGACATCCTAACTTCCAGAACTGTGAGAAATAAATTTCTGTTGTTTATAAGCTACGTAGCTTATGATACTTCGTTATAGCAACTAGAACAGACTAAGACATCATCATAATTATAATTATCATTAGCTGCTTCTAAAAAGATGGTCAAGGAAAACTTTGGTATGCATTTTTTTCAGTGGTTGGTGTGGCAGAATCTGCTAGCTGTTCAACAAAACTGGTTTCCTTTTCTTCCTAAGCACACAGGTAGTCATTTTCCAGACACCCTTAAGATTATATGTGCCATGTAACTGAGTTCTAGCAATGGGATGTGAGTAGAAGCAAGATATGCCACTTCCCATGCACAATCCTCCCATTTCTTTCCCTTTGGGGCTCACTAAGATGGCAACACCCCCACTCCCACCTCACCGTGCAGCTTTAGAAATAATATTTTGAAAATGGTAGAACCACTATTAGGTTAGGTCTTATAAGGCTGCATGGAGCAGAACCCTCCCCTGACAACCAGAAACTCCACCTTGGGCTGTTAATGAATGAGAAATATCAACTTTTATTGCATTTGTCTTTGTTACGACAGCTAGCTTAATTTTATACATATTATTTAGGCACGGTCCTAAAAGAAGACACAGGGGAACTCAAAAACTTTTTGAATATCTGTGAAATGAAACAAACAAACAAAAAAGAAAGTTATCCCTGTGGCAGTCCAGAAATCTTCTGGAGCAATTTTCTGAAACAGTTTACTTATAACATTAAACAGTACTTAAATGATTTGTAAAGTCCTTTGTGTGATTTTTTAGTAGGTTGGTGAAGAAGCAGTGGTTGGTGGTATCATAGAACGAGTTCAAATCCTAACTCTGCCATTTATTTGGAGTTTCTGTTTTCTAGTCCTACCTACCTCATGGGACTATTGTGAAGAAAAAAATGAGATAATGTACATAAAATGCATAATAAAGAGCCTCATCTGGTGTACGGGCTTAATAAATACTAGCTCTTCCAATTTCGTTCCCTAAATGTAACATTTTCCCAAGTTTGTTCAATGAAATAATGAATATTGATATGTTCTATTAAATATATGTCAAAAACAGATTTTTATGGTCAAACAAGATGGAGGCTACTGAGAAATGTGGTACACTGGCTCACTGTTTCCATGAACATTGTGCATTAGATGAGAAGTCCTAAAATAACATCTTTAATTTTTCATTTAACCAACTAAAATCAGCTTTTCCATGACATACCTATTGACATCCTACATAGCTAATGTTCTGCCAGACAAACTTTGAGAAACTGGAACAGAGCTTGGCACAGGGTGAACAGTCAACAAATGTTTACTGAATGTGTAAACTAAGTAAATCACAAAAATACTTTTTTTTTCCAGCTTAGAATTTTTATTAAAACAATCATTTAAATTACAATAGTCCCCCAGACTAGAAAATGGCCTTCCATGGTCTGTCCCTGACAGGAGGCCCCACTCAGGATCCACATCTTCGAAAGCAGAGGGAGCTTCCCCAAAAGCCCCTGGGGCTTTGAAAATAGTAGAACCACCATTAGGTTAGGTCTTGTAAGGCTGCATGAAGCACAGCCCTCCCCTGACAACCATAAACCCCACCTTGGGCTGTTCATGAATGAGAAATATCAACTTTTATTGTGTTTGTCTTTGTTACAGCAGCTAGCTTAATTCCCCGGGGCCACTGGGAAAGGTTGTCACCCTCCAGGGGCTGCAAGGCCCCAGCCCTGTCAGTGAGGAATACTTAGTCATCACGGCTGGTTGTCAGCCTCTGGACTTTTGAAAAAGAAAAGAGAGGCGGAGAAACCTGTACCCAAGATTACAAGACACAGTCACTCAAGAAGTGCTGTGGAATGCCATGGGGTGTTGTCCAACTGGGGGGTATGGGAATAACTGAGTGGATTATCAGAGGCCAGAGCACTGCTGGGGCTAAGGTGGGGCCTCAGTCAGAACCAGGTGCTGAACAGCTACGGGCCAACAGTGCAGCCTCGTGGAATGTCACCAGCTGGGTAGTGACTTTGCAAACCATTTCTGGACCACAGCATTTCTGTCTAAGAACCATCAGAAGAGCTCGTAGTAAAATAATCGTGGCCAGGTTGCTGCTCTCAATGGACTTCAGAGACTTCCTTACTTGGCAAGTTCCCAGGCCCTAAAAACATTCACCTAAAAAGGACACAGTCACCTCAGCCACAGGCACAAGTCTCTGAAAACCAAGCACCTGCACCTCTTTCATGCTTTCTCCTGCTACTGGGGCTCGAGAACTTTATGAAGCCACCATCTTCTCTGCCTTACCCATGTTGGGGGAGGCGCCACTAATTCTTGCCAACAAGTGAATGAAGTGCTCCTTGCTGAGCAGGTCCTGCCTTCCCCGTCCTGCTCCTCTGGCCCAGGTGCTCCGGCCACAGCTCAGGTGCCAGCCCAGCTCCCTTGGGGCTGCATGCTTGTCCTTTCTGGACTTCAGAAGTACACAGAGCCTTTGCGCCATTTCCCTTGTGGGTCTTGTGTCTTGGCGTCTCGCATGATGAAGACCTCTATGCTCAAAGAATGTGTTCCATTCTTTGTCGTTTTGGAATTCTTCCAGATTTGACCCAACAATAACTTCAACGTGTTCTGAAGTTTGGTTGGTAGTCAGAATCAAAAAAAGGCCCTATGATAACGACACAAAAATTAGAAGTAGTGATATATACCTGAGAGGTAACTGTCCTGTAACAAGACTGCTGTAGTTTAACTATGAGTTTTCTTACCCTGTCATTTATTGTGGAATCTGGAAAATCGTGGTGCAAGGGAATGATGTCATATTATGTGAGATCAGTTACAGACCAGTGTTGGATATCACCTATGAATTTCCAGGGGTTTGCTTTGTGAAGAGGTTTAAATTCCCATCTGTGTTGCATTTTGGAATGAAGGGGTACGAGGCCAATGCTGTGGGTGATGGCCCTCGAGGGACAAAAGAAGGGCAAGCATCATCAGCTCCTGCACAAAGTGAAAAATGTCAACCTAATTTTAGTAGCATTAATAGGAACAACTATCCATGAATCATGAACCATTGCATCAATCATGCCTGTGTTATGACTTCCGCTTTTCCCTAAGACACAGAGCAAGTGGTACATACTTTTCCAGGAGCCAGTTTTAATAATTCTGTTATTACACTGTCCAAAGATGAGTAGCAATATCTGTTACCTGCTTGAATACCTTCCAGAATTTTGGACAGCATTAATATATATGTATAATGTGACGTTTAAACTTTTTAGTGAGTTAATTTTAAGTAAAATTGCCATTCTAATGTCATATGTGAGTTCATGCAAAATACAGCTTGCCTGTATTTAAAAAGAAGTACACAGAGAATTTAAAGAATAAGAAAACAAAGCCTGACTTTGGTTTTATAAAACACCATCGTGTTCCTGTGCCCTGAAGCCACTGTTAATGAATAAATTTATGAGTCAGAAGGAAGGTAACTCATGATGGAAACTCAGGGATGGGCTTTAAAACTGAGAAGATAGAGCCATCACGGAAGAGCCAGAACTCAGTGTACAAATGCCTGAGGCTTCAGCTCCTGAGAACTCTCCAGCTGGGACAGAGGAGGAAGACACAGGGAAACTCTTCCAGCCACAGCCATCCACATGCACACTCCAGATGTGGAGTCCCACTCTGCATGCCGTAAGTGGCTGGCTGCCTCCGGGCAAGGTGACCTAAGAAGGCAGCGGCCAGCCCAGGACATCGTTAGGTCAGCCTGTCAGTGGGAGAAAGGCAGGATCTCTGTGAGCTTCTCAGTTGCTCAAAACCAGATAGATTTACCAGGGACCGCCTCTGCCCTCAGGAAATCTCCAGGCCCTCAGACATTTTTGGTTAATAAGCGTCTTTTCACTGATAAAGATGTATCACCTGCTCCATGTAACAGCCCAACTAGAAGGATCTGAAGGGCCCCAGGTGGCCACAGCAGCGACACCAGCCATGGAAAACAGAAAGGGCAAGAAGGTGGCCCCAGGCCAAGGAGTGAGCAAGCCCCAGAGGGTGGTTCTGTGACCCGCTGCTGCTGCCCAGAGGGGGAGTCACAAGCCAGCCTGTGAGTGGACACTTGCATCTGGCTGGTGCTGGGAGGAACACAAAGGGACCCCATTGGGCCCTGGGGGAATATAAAGTAAAGAGCCCTCCAGAGGCTGAGGGCCACAGCAAAATGAGGCCCAGGTATAACAGTGTGCTGGGAAGGGCTCTCCGGCACGTGGCCGGGAGGTACACGATGCAGATCCGAGACACAGAGTAGGGCCAGTGGAGCTCAGAGTTTGGGCCAGCGAGAAGTACCTGTGGGGCCTCAGAGCCTACGGAGCCCCCAGCCATAGTTGGGATTCAGGTGCTGACTAGAGCAGGACCAGAGAGTGCCCCAGCCCCACAGGCAGGAGAGGCTAAGGCCGCAGAGGGAAAGGGGGAGGGAGGACACCTGTGGCTGGCGCCTGCCTTTCAGACCACGGTCCGGGGTGGCCGGGGGAGGGCGGCGAGTGCTCTGTACTGTCAGCTCCCTACACGGCCCTACTTGCCTCCCAGGTCCGCCATCGCGGCTTCTGCCTGAAGTCGCTCCCCAGGCACAGCTGCTCTGCCTATTCCCCACCAGCTGGCAGCGGCGTGCCTGGCGGAGTCTCCTCACTTTGCTTGTCAGGAGCTGCAGGCAAGCTCCGCCGCGATGCCCAGCAGGGAGGCTGCTCAGAGCCTGGGCTCAGCCAGATGTGTGTTTTTGCTGTATGCCGCGCGTCCTCACCGGTGGAGGGGACAGGTGTACCAGAACCCTGGCACCAGCCTCCCTGCCTCCAGGGGCCTCTGCACCTCACTCCCTACACACTTCCCAGACTGGGCAGTGGAGACCAGCACTGAACAGGAAGACACACACACCCAGTGCTTTGGACTAGCGACATGGGGGACCAAACACTGGACAAAGGAAGACAAATAGAGACTCAGGTCAGGAGAACTAGAACGCCGTGAATGAAAGCTCTGCAGGGTCATAGCTCAAGGGAAATGCACATCAAGGGGTTGGTCTCTCCACTCAGCTGGGGAAAGTCTGGGGGCTCCACAGGAGCTCCCAGCCAGTGCCCCCCACCCATGGCTCACATGGTGTTTGGCCCATCTCGCTGGTGCTGGGAGCAGCCGAAGTGGCAGGTCCTGGGGTGGCTGGGTCACCTGCTAGGGCTCTTCAAAAAGGCCACTCGGGACTTGGTGCTGTGCACGGTGAGCTTTTTAATGGTATTGTGCTTCCTGCTGCTGCCCCAGCCAAAGTTCTGGTGGTACAGGATGTCCAAAGCCAGTCCCCTCTCTTTTAGTCTCAAGCCCTCAACCTGTATCTTGAGTTCATTGAGCTGCTCCTGCAGATGCCTGCTCTTCTCCACGAATTCCCCTTTTTCCTTCTCTCTCTCCATGGAAAGCACTTTAAGTCAGTATCCTGTGACAGTATCCTGTCACCAATGAGGTTGAAGCTTGGTATGTCAGGAGACAACAGTGCTGGAATTAGGTTCATGGGTGGGTGCATGGGCTTGGGGGCAATTTCCAGGTGCTTTCTCTCAGCTCTTGGCTCTGCCTCGAGGGCTTCCTGCAGGTCCTGCTTCAGCTGATCCACCTCTTTGTCCCTCCTCTCTGACTCCTCTGCCAGCTTCAGTGCCGGCACCTCAGCCTCTGGCACTTTCTGCTCCATCAGGCGCTTCTCCTCTTCCTTGTGAATGGCCATGGCCTGGATGCGGGGAATCTCCTGCTCAGTCGCTGTGGCCTTCTGCACCAGGAGTTTTGCTCCCTCCTTGGTGATCTGGGCCGTTTCAGCCGACAGGTCAGCCAAGTCCTCAGCCCGCATTGGTCTTCACTGGCAGAGGTTGTTTCTCCTTTCCTGGGCAGCAGCCTCCTCCAGCTCACCCCTGTTGCGTTCGGCCACCTCCCTAGCCTGCTTCTCTCCAGCCGGGTGCTGCTGCTCCCTTTGCTTTCTGGTCTTCTCCTCCCTGGCCTGGGCTTGTCATCTGCTGAACTGCCAAAGAATGGGCCTTCCCTCTCGGTATGGACAGGTCATGGTCCCCTGTACATAGCTGGAGAATCAGCTTATTAACATGAAGCTTTGGGGAGTTCAATTTGAAGATTTCAGTTTTCTTATCCAGTGGTTTAATAGTAAACTCCTTGTCACTGTATGAGATGTTTGAGATTTCATGCCACGGGAAGGAGATCCTGGGGGTCAGCCTGTTCTCAGGGTCATGGATGTGAAGCTGCAGAGCACGCACTCCGAGCAGCAGCTCCGTGCATTTTTTATTCCAGATTGCAAAGTAGTTGGCACGGCACATCTCCAGGTCCTGAGCTATCTTCAAATATCCCATTTCACCTTCATCCCTGGCTCAGCTTCAGTGCTCTGCATACCAGGCAGCAATGCTCTCCTCCCACATTGCAAAGTCATTTGATGCAGATTTATTAGCCTTTTTGGAAGCAAAATTCTTCTTGGGTCAAAAATCCCTGCTTGTGAACAGAGGGGTTTAGTCACCCTGCCTGGCCTGGATGGCATAACAAGTCAGAAGCACAGAAGCCTCGGGAGGGCAGTAGATCTTTTCATCTAAAATTTGCTTCTTAGATAGCCGGGCGTGGTGGGGGCTCCTGTACTCCTAACCACTGAGGAGGCTGAGCCAAGAGGATGGCTCGAGCTCGGGAGGTGGAGGCTGCAATGAGCTATGATCATGCTACTACACTCCAGCCCGAGTGACACAGTATCACCTTGTCTCAAAGTAAAATATTAAATTAAATTAAATTAAAAAATAAAATAATCTGCTTCTTTACCTGCAAGAATAATAAATGTTGCGTGATCTCCGGAACTAGCTCTTCTTCGGCATTCTCAGGATAAAATTTGGACAGAAAGTGAAAGGTGACTGGTTCTTCCTTTGAAACATCATGATCCAGCATCTTCTTGTCCATTTTGAGCCAGGCCATGGTGTCCTTGGGTACTGCAGTCGGAAGAACCAGGTTTCTCCAAGTCCCAGCGCCCGCCCGGCACACGAAATCAAATATATGCTTCCCTTTCCACTTCAACTCTCAACTGAACTTCATCTCGTCGCCCACAGTGACGATTTCCACGGTGAATGTTTTGGGCTGCTTCCTCTTGAGAGCTGAAGCTCAGGCGGGAAG
>RJWJ010037102.1:0-15707 GCA_004363605.1 Indri indri | reverse complement strand
GGAGGCAGATACTGAGACTGATCTAGGACAGCCTGGGACCCTTCATGAGCAAGAAAATCTATTTCAGCAAAATGGGTGTAGACAGCATTCCAGCTTACTCAAACAATTTGAATTCCCATCTACTGAGTTCCTGCTATGCGCTGGGCCCTGTGGGTGCATGAGGGGCCATGGGACGAGAGAGATGAATTTAATGAGGCCTCTGTCTTTAAAGTGCTTGCAAGCCTGGAAACAGAAATAAATCGAGTAATAAATTTTGAAACCGTAAGTCAGTCTTCAACAAACACATAGGGGTCACCTGCTGTGCTGGCTCTGGGTGGTGCTGGTATGGTGGGGTGATGGCCAGGCAACCACAAAGAAAAGGTGAAGTCCACCCTCTGAGCAATGGGGAAAGAGCCTCACACCCTGGGAGAATGAGTCCCATTTAGGAAAGAGAACATCGACCTAGGGACAGGTTGGATTTGGACCTGGAACAGGTATTCAAGAGCCCGGATCTGCTGCATCACCTTGGGACACAGAACCTCTCCATGTCAAGTGTCCTCATTGCTTCACTTCAGGTAGCGCTGAGGGTGACATTGGCACTAAGTCTTTGAAGGTCACGTCAGCCATCAAAACACAGAATGCTGGTTATGGGAGCCCCTTTAGAGTTCATGATCCACTCCATTCCAACTACAGATGGGGAAACTGAGATCCAAGCTAAGAGAAATTACTTTCTCAAAGTCACAGGGAGGCCAGGCACATGGCTCACACCTGTCATCCTAGCACTCTGGGAGGCCAAGGCGGGAGGAGCATTTGAGCTCAGGAATTCGAGACCAGCCTGAGCAAGAGTGAGACCCCGTCTCTACTATAAAAAAATAGTAAAAATTAGCCAGGTGTGGTGGTGCGCACCTGTAGTCCCAGCTACTCGGGAGGCTGAAGCAGGAGGATCACTTGAGCCCAGGAATTTGAGGTTGCTATGAGCTAGGCTGATGCCACAGCACTGTAGCCTGGGCAACAGAGTGAGACTCGACCTCAAAAAAAGAAAAAAAAAAGTTACAGGGAAAAGATGTTTTACCTCCCACTGCAAGCATTATCCTACCCTATCAGTCTCTCATTTGTTATGAGTTCTTATTATATAATAGAGACCTATTTATGATGCTAGTATTGGAGGGATAAGATTAGCACATTCTCTATAGTCTCAGCAGGTTAACCAGACTTTGCCCGTAAGTCACTGTTACATTCGGAGAAACATATTTTAATCCAGAAGTAATCTAAACTTTATGATAAAAACAGTAGACCATGTTATGAAGAAGGCCCTATGTGATTGTGACTCCTTCTGTATCAACTTGTTTATTTTTCTAATTGTTAGGCTTTTGGTTTATTTCCTTGTCATTTTTCTATGCATAAGTTTGACAACTGTGTAATCACAGAAAAACTATATAAACAACTTTATGTTCTGTTTTTTTCCGTTTTGTTTTTTGTTTTTTTTTCTATAGAGTAAAACTTCCTTATTTGGCCAAACCACTCTAGCCTTTAAAAACACTGATGTATATTGTAACACTGCAAAGGGGGGGAAGTTGTGAATATATTGAATTTCCATACTACCTTGCAAACAGTTGTTAATGGATTTGTTTAAAATTAAAAAAATGAATTTGGATTTATGCAAATTTGGCAGGAATACTTTCAAAATTAATTTATAAATCAGTGGGAATACAGACAGCAATGTTCATGATTCCTGCTTTGCAGTTTTTTAATAGTAATAAAATTATAAAGTACTTTATACATACACAACATTTTGTATTTTTCAAAGCACCTTCACATGCATTCTTTTACAGGAGCCCCTGACAAATGGGCAAAACATGTGCTATCTCCCTTTTGCAGATTAAGAGGATAGAGGTCTGGGGATGAGTGGCTTGTCCATGATCACATAGCTAGTAGGTCCAGGGTGGCCTCTGCCACACTGCCCTTTGCCCACAGAGCAATGCAGCACCATCTGACAGCCCCACACGGCATCCAGAGAAAACTCAAGGAAGTCACAGCACCATTAACAGAGTAGCTAATTAGTTAATTGTAAGATCTGTGATCACAGAATTTTCTTTACACATGATATTCATTTCTGTAGGTCTTCTGCCAGAAACAGGCCTAACTATATAATTTGTGGGTTTGCTTTAGTGTCATTCTAACTAAAGAGAAATGCAAATTTTAAATTATTAGTGTGAGTTTTACCATTCTTTAACTTGTATAGTGCCAGTTTTAAATGTAAGAACATTTAATCCTATGCAGAATCACCAAAATTATAGAATTTTTATTTCATAACCTATATGTGCATATATTTTTGTTCTTTCCAGAACAGTGAAAGTGCTGCACAAAGCTAACCCAGCTGTTTTTATTTCTCTTGGTAATACACACACATTCTCCAACCTTCTCTACTTTGTCATTTCCAGTGCATACGGTTTGCTAATAAAGGGAAGTAAGGTGAGTAAGAAAGGATACCATGGGTTTCTTTGGTTAATCATGTTTCTTAGAGCACCACTGACTTCTTTGTGTTCTTTCATTCTGGTTTGAATGGAGAGCATGGCCTCTCAGGGCCATCGGGGGCAGGCAGAGCATGCTCACCTCCTCGAGTCTCACGGCGCTCCTGGGCATCACGGCCCACTGGAATCCTGTCCTCGGGGGGCATGGGGGATGCTCTATGGGAATGGGGCAGCAAGGACTGCAGCTGCATGTATCTCCCTGGCTCCACTGTTTCATTGGACTTCACTTACAAAACAGAAGTTCAAAGATAAAATTATCAAGAATGTCAAGACAGCGACAGCAGAGCATTAAACCAAGCACCGGGCCCTTCTGAGCATGAGGTCCTGTGCATAGTCACGTGCCAATGTCAGCTTGATTACTAGTCTAGAGGCTTTAAGGGTGTGAACATGTCTCTCAGGCCCAAACTGTGGCTGAGCTTCTAGATGAGTTCCAGGGTGGACCTGCCTCCTCCCAACGCCCCCGGAAGTGATGAGGCTCAGTGAAGCATCATCCCACAGGGAAGGTGAAGCTCCCAGCACGTGTCCCACCTGACAGCCATGTGCCTGCAGCTGGGTTACCTGGGAGTCGGGCAGGAAAGGGGGTGAGTACAAAAAGGCTGGGCACAGCCAGCCTACAGTGGAAGGAGAAGTCTTGTCAAGGAAATGCTAGCATGCCCAGAAATTGAAGGGGGAAGCCAAAATGTCACCATAATGTAGCTATTCTCTTCTTTCTCCCCAAAATAACGCTTTAAAGAAAGTCATCACTGAAGACATTGCTCTGGAACACACATGTGCATCATCTACAATCCCTGGAACCACTGCAATATAGTGGAAACGGTCAAGGAGATCTAACTTCAAGCCACAGCTCTGATTCTTTCTTGATATATGACTTTGGGCAGGTCACCCAACTTCTCTGAGCCTGAATTCTCTTATCTGTAAATTGGAAATAACGATTCCTAATCCACAGGTGGGGTCCTTGTGAGAACCAAACTAAAGAACGAGTGAGTCGTAAGCTGTAAATCATTGTACACACATGAAGGCGTATATATGGCATTGGCACGTTGGTATGCTGTGTATAAAAGTTATATTGCACACACAGATGCCATCAGGAAATTCCACTCCGGGGCAGAGTGATTTACAAAGCCTGCTCAGAAGTAGAGTCAATTAAGGTCAGCTTTCTATGTTGCTAAACAACAGGGGATTCTGGGTTCAGTAACGTTGAAAGGCAGGCCCAACACACCCCTTGAAACCCAGCTTTTGAGAGGGTTCAAAGGAAGGCGAAACAAAAGCCCCTCTTTGTGATGTTTTCACTCTTCCTTCATTGTTCTCTTTCACCCTCCAAGGGCCTTCATGTAAAGAAAGGGGCTGCTAATGTGGCGAGTGGGAGTTTGAGACTGTCCTGGGCCAACAATGTTGGCACATTCTGCCGGGCCTCATTACAGAATCATCTGAAATGCTTGAGAAGTGCTTCCCACTCATTAGCATAAATAGCAGAAAAACTCTTTCACAAACAAAGCAGGTTCCATCTGCCCCCAGTATGTCCTCACCTTGCCTTCAAATGGCCAGTCCCTCCCCCAGCACAATACCGGGGGCGCTGGCCTCCGAGGCCCCAAACACCCCACTTCAGAACAGGCATTCAGCGAAATATCAACACGGTAACCTGCATGTTTATTCATTGGCCAGCCCCCTCCTTTTAATGGAGTCCCTTCCCCTTTGTGGCCACTTGATTCTTTCACAGACCTAAAAGGGACAGGGAGAGGCTTCCTTTCCAAGCCGTTGGGATCCTTAGCAACCCACACCTTGTGAGTGGGTCGACCAGGCTAATTAGGTTTGTTCTGCCTTTTTGGCCCAAGCGTATTTTGTCAGGTATTCTGCTGTGGGATTAAAGAGTCATTAATCACCCAGGCCTGACGCTGACAAGGTGGCTTTTACAATGAAGTCCACTTCCCGGTGTTGGCTGGAGCCAAGGCCGGATCTGTTGTGCATTACACTGCACAAGAATGTAATGTGGGCTTCTTCCCAGTCGACCTCACAGGATGTCAACCTGGGCCCCAGGCCCTAAGGAGGCTGGTGCCAGGGCAGAGATAGCATCTACCTCGGAGGCAAACTGCACTCACAGCAGCTGGGTGGAGTTGGTTGGGATCTGGAAGGGCACTTCGCAGAGCAAGATTATGGCAGGACAGAGTTGGGGTGGGTGTGGGAACTTTGGTCACCAGCCACGCAGCCCTGCATTTTACTGAAGAAGGCACTGAAGGTCAGAAAGAAACGAGACTCATCTGAGGATACCCAGCCAATCGTGGTGACAGCCAAGATTACAACGGGGCGTCTCACCACTCTCTCGCCACTACATCTGAATCCAAATCGAAGCTTTTTATAACCATTTTCAATAGTATCGATCCTCTTGCATTGGGTAATTCAGAGTGCCCTGCATTCTTAAGAGGAGAAACATCCCCACTTGCCAAGTGCTACAAAAGGCTAAGCACTGTGCTAGGTATTTTGCATACAAATGATTTAATTTAATTTGAATACCATTTTCATAGGATGACATGTGAAAGTACTCAGCAACTATTAGTTCTCACTCAACACAACAGTTTTCTGTAGTAGGTATTATCATCCCTATTTTTCTAGGGACAAAGAAACCAAGACATAGAAAGGCTGAAGAACTCATTCATAGCCGGGCTGCCATCTGAAAAGATGAGAGAAGAGTTTTCTAAATGCAGGTGTCTTGTGAACTTTCATTATTACTGATATAAATCATACATTAAAAACTTAGGTCAGTTATTTAAACATCACATCATCAGGATTTATTAAGTTGTTGTCTTTTTATCCCTTAGATTTGTGATAACATTATCTTTGCTGATGTTTCCTTCCCATCCTTTCTTCTATTTTTTTTTTTTTTTTTTTGAGACAGAGTCTCACTGTGTTGCCCGGGCTAGAGTGCCATGGCCTCAGCCTAGCTCACAGCAACCTCAAACTCCTGGCTCAAGCGATCCTACTGCCCCAGCCTCCCAAGTAGCTGGGACTATAGGCATGCGCCACCATGCCCAGCTAATTTTTTATGTATGTGTTTTTAGTTGTCCAGCTAATTTCTTTCTATTTTTTTTAGTAGAGATGTGGGTCTCGCTCTTGCTCAGGCTGGTCTCGAACTCCTGAGCTCAAAGGATCCACCCGCCTCGGCCTCCCAGAGTGCTAGGATTTCAGGCATGAGCCACCACGCCCTGCCCTTTCTTCTATTCTTTGATGAATTTAGCAAACATTTATTGAGCACATATTATGCTAAGAGCTGGGGATACCGAGATTAAAGAAACATGCTTTATGTTCCTTTTCTCGTGAAGTTACTGGAAATGAGAAAGTAAACCAAGAAAGAGGAAGACATGGGCTACACAGGAGAGCCAACCCGCAAGGACAGCGGAGGCAATCCGCAGGCCACTATGGGGGATCCCAGAGGAAGGCTGTGTGCCCACCAGGTAGAGAGGGCAACCTGCCCACCGCTACTGCGGGGCTGAGCCCCTGGACAGTGCTCTGTAGAAAGACAAATTTGATAGGAGACCTGATCATCTAAATAACCAGGGAGGGGATTTAGAACTTCGGCAGAGTTCGAACTTTAATTATTGCTTAATACATAGGAAACAAAACAAATGAAAAAATAAGACAGTTTCTAAGTCCAGGAAAGGAAAAGCAGTCGATGTACTGCAAGGCTCAGTTGTGTATATAATTTATACTTCAATAATGTAAACAGAGAATGTTGAATAAATGACATTAGCATATAGTAATATTGGGAATATGTGGAATGAAAGAGGAGTGTATACAAGGTCTGTCCGGAAAGTATCCAGCCACGTAATATGAAAATAAAGATATTTATAGAAGAAGATACAAGACACATTGTACATAGGACAATGATGCCTCAGTCCCCATCAATGTAGGCACCTTGGGACCTCACACAGTTCTCCCAGCGTCTCTTAACCTAACCCATACTCGTTCAACATCCTCAGGTGTTCTGCTTGTCGCAGGCCTCCCAGAACATAGATCACTTTCAACAGATTCTCGACCGTCTTTGAAGCGTTTGTGCCACACTTTTATTTGTGCTGCACTCATTGCATCGTCCCCAAATGCTTTCTGAATCATCCAAATAGTTTCTGCAGAAGAATGTTCAAGCTTAACATAAAATTTGATGCAGATTCGTTGCTCTACTAACTCAATCATTTTGAATGCGACAGCCACACAGTACACATACGTGCTCACTCAGTGGCATCTAGCACCCCACTGTCTAGTACAGTGAAGTCGTCATTGTTCACACTTGTGCATTCCAGTCCACTCTCCTTGGCTGCCAAGTTACATCGATGTTGCACAAACCGTTCCGGTTATATTAACAATGGCTGGATAGCTTCCAGACAGACCTCGCATATGAGGGGACACCAGGGCACAGGATGAAAGATCTGAACTCATCTTTCACAGTGGGAATTTAAGATTTAATGCTTAAAACTGGAAAATCCAAACATAGAAACATAAGCATATTAGAGAGATTAATTTAATTGTTAAAGTAAGACATTGTCTTTGTTGTCAAGGGGTTAATAATATCATTGGGAGGCTGTCGGGGCAAGAAATATCTGAAGCACACCTGGGATGTGCTGGCCCTTTTGCAGACCATTGAGAGGTAGAGCAAGGGGTCGAGGAAGTTCACAGGTGAGGGGGCCGCACTGTCTTGAGCAGATGCAGCTGGGAAAGGGAGGGCAGCATGAGCAACGGGGTCCATGAATGTTGACAGTCTGGAAGCTGGAGAAGCGGGTGGTAGAACATTGGAGAGATAATCCTCTCGAAAATCAGCCTGAGCCAAACCCAGTTTGAATCCCCGCTTCTGTATTTACAGATCGCGTGACTCTAGACAAGTTATTTAACTACTCTGAGCCTCCCTTCCCACATCCATAGAAGAGAAAAATAATATCTCCCTCACAGGATTATTTTTGTGGTTGATTCAGACACATTGTTAAAGCTTCCACTACTGAATACTTAACACATCTCAGGCGCTAAATAAAATCTTGTCCTTGAACACATTATCAGCAAAACCCATAAGGTCAATAGTATTTCCTGTTTCTTGAAGGCGTAGAAAATACATGCAGAGATGATCTGTGTAGAAGTCTACGGAGTGACTCAATGTCAGAAAGAAATGACCAAAAAAGTGCATGTAAGGAAAATGGCTTTAATGGACAATTTGACTGCATTTCAAAACCTAAAGCCAGACCCAGGCAATTTTATTCTGGAATCGGCCAAATAGTAGGGTTGACAAACTGGGTACAAGCATCATTTCTTTCCAATGTTGAGACATTCTGTAGATTGGAACCTCGGAAACTTACACAGGCAGTCTGCCCTCATTTTATTTTCCCCAGATCCTCACCCCATGTGTCTCTGTCTGTCTCTACCCCAGGTCCAGAAATGCTGCTTCTCTTCTTCCCTTCTTTCCCGATGTTGCTTCATCCCTCTCCCTGGGCCTCCTTAATGCAAGCCTTACTATCCTCCCAGCCTCGCCGCTCCTCTCTTCAGTGTGTGCACACAGCCCACACTCGTGTTTGTCTCAAAGACTTAAGGGTGTTTTTTTCTGAAGATTTAATGTTTCCATGCGCACAGCCCACATTCGTCACATTGATGTTTGTTCCAAAGTCTTAAGGATGTTTATTTTTTTAAAGATTTAATGTTTCCATAACAAACAAAAATTGGACTTAGCCTTAGGAAAAATATAATCAGAAGCTGGGCTTTCAGATTTTTAGGGGGTGCAAATGGGTTCCCCAGAGGGAAAGTTTTACAAAATCAAAATAAATGATATTTACCTGCAGTATTTTGAAGGGGAAGCAGGGGCAGGGCTGCAGAGGAAAGGAAAAAAACCAGTCTGAGCAAGAGAGGTATAATTTAGACGCTGCTACACAGTAAGTAGGAATCTCCAAGGAGGATAGATCATTCTTTATGGGTTCGACAAGAATGTTGATGGAGAGACGTCGTGACTGGACTTGCAGCTGCTCTTCGAGGAGCATGAAAAATGCTGCCAGCCTCACGACGCCTGGCTCCAGTCGGTGGAAGGCGGGAACGGTTCAGCAGCACTGCGAAGACCACCCTCCACCAAACCTTTATATGTAATCACTAAGCTAGTGGGTAATCATTAACAGTGTACCTTCTAACCATAGTTAACATGATATAACAGCAAAATCATAGCTGACATTTATTGAGCACTTGCCGTGTGCCAGAGCCTGTGCTAAGTATTTCGCACGCAGTCCTTATTTAATTCTCGTGACAATTCCAGTAAAGAGTCCTACTAGGATGCTCCCTGATTTGCAGATGAGAAAAATGAGGCTTAAAGAAGTGGTGACTTGCCCAGGTAAAACCGGGACTCAGACAAATGCAGGTTTTCCCTGACTACAGAGCCCCACTCCTATGGCAGAATAATCTTTCTAAAGTATTGATTTGTGTGCATCTTTCTTGAATTTTCACAAGCCTGGCAAGCAGGTAGACAGTCCTGACTTGGGGGTTTCTGTGGGGCAGTAAGCAAAATACTGCTTAAAAGTCAAGTCTCTTGCTATGTTTTGTAGGAGACAAAGTGAAGGGATGATGCCAGGTGTCCTGGACGTACCTTTTCTTTTCTTTTCTTTTTTTTTTTTCAGACAGAGTCTCACTCTGTTGCCCAGGCTAGAGTGCCATGGCGTCAGCCTAGCTCACAGCAGCCTCAGACTCCTGGGCTCAAGTGATCCTCCTGCCTCAGCCTCCCGAGTAGCTGGGACTACAGGCATGTGCCACCATGCCCAGCTAATTTTTAATATACATATATTTTTAGTTTTCCAGCTAATTGCTTTCTATTTATTTAGTAGAGACGGGGTCTCGCTCTTGCTCAGGCTGGTCTTGAACTCCTGAGCTCAAACGATCCTCCCGCCTCGGCCTCCCAGAGTGCTAGGATTACAGGCATAAGCCACCACACCCGGCCCTGGACGTACCTTTTAAAATAGTCCCAGTAAAGAAGAGTGATGAGAAATTTCTCCCAGCCTCAGAAAGGGGGCTCTGGAGTCTTGTACACGTCTCAGTGCTTTGGAAGAGTGGCAGAGCCACAGAGAGAGGGCTCCATAATGCATCAGGAAGGCCAAGCCTGGGAGAACTCAGGGCTTCTCAGCTTCTCCCAGACCTGTGGAGGGCAGCAGAAGAGGGAGACCCAGTAACGACTAGAATTTAATTTCCCCACTTGGAAGGATGGAGCAGGATTGAACATAATTTTAAACAAAATAAAGTGATGTTTCTTGCACAAATAAAGTTATGCACTACGATTCATAGCTACCACAAAATCCCACACTGAGAAGGTGAGTGGGCAGCCCCCCGACTTCACACTTCTGTTTGCTGCCTACTGGTAGGAGTTTGGCTGAGTGAGGTCAAGGGATTGGCAAAAAAAAGTTCATAATGCCCAATTTCACCTGCATCTGCTACACAGAGGAAAATGGCTCTTCACACTGCTGGGAACTTCTCCTCCCCATCCCACCCTCGGCCCGGGAGTAACCCACTGAGCTCACCCTCCAGCTGCAGGAGGGCCCACCACGCATGCACAAGCAGCAGCAGAATCCATCACTGTGCCAAGAAAGCATCTGCCCAAGTGCACAGCCCATGGTCAGGGACTCAGCCAGACACTCTCTGCAAAGCCACCTATCCCTTTCCCTGATGCTTGAGCACTTTTAAAAATAAGAAAATACCATTTTTTTAGAGTAGATTTCTCTGGCCCTGCAATCCCCATAAGGTGCTCCTTCATATACTCTCATCGCTCCTTTCACTGCCCTTCCCATCTCAATTCACAGTGACATCTGTATTTGTTATTTGTGTAACTATTTGATGTCTGTCTTCTACGTTAGAAGTTCCACGAGGAGAGGGACTATGCCTTGTCCTTTGCTGTATGCCTAGCACGCAGCACAATTTTAGGAGCACAGTAGATGCTCAAGTTATATTTGCTGGATGATTGAATTAACCATTGAATGAACACGGAGCAATTACAGTTGGCAAAACCTCAGTGATCACACAGCCTGACGCCCTGAGGCTGAGCGACTTGCCCGAGATTCCAGAGAGAGTTAGTGGGTGAGCTAACATCATAACGCCAAGGATTCCACTAGATCTTTGAGTGACTTTCTTCTCCTGGACCCTAGCATCTTCAGTCTCCAAATTTATCATGGAGGGACTGAGACCACATCCTGGACCACCTGTCCTTGCAACCACCTGTCCTTCCTTTATGCTCTTAAGCTCACCCATCAGAATATTGTCTCAGGCCTCTCCTATCTACATTTTTGGTGCCCTCTGTCCCCTACAGTGTCTCAGCCTTTCCAATGCCCAAGAAAGGCTGTTGCTTTCTTTCTTCTTGCAAAGAGTTTTTGTATTTTAATATAATATTCAAAGGCTTTCAGATTCATCCTTTTCAACAGATAAATATGGACCCTGTTCTAATGCAGAGGGGGAAGCAATAAGCAAACTATGCCCTCATGCAGTGTATATTCTGCTGCAGAAGACAGACAATAAAGGTAACCAGTAAACAAAACGATTTCAGATAGTGACAAATGCTGTGAAGAAAATAAGATGTGGCAAGAAGCTCGAGACTGGGGTGTGGGCTATTTTAGATCAGGAGTTAGAGAAGACTTCTCTGAGAAGGCCACATGGGAGCTAAGACTGAATCCTGTGAAAATGCCAGCCTGCAGAGTTCTTGGGGACAGTATTCCAGGCAGAGGAAGAGACTACTGTGACGACCCAGCCAGTCTGCTGGAGCATGAGGAACGGAGCTTGTACAGTCAGTGAGGTGGGCAAAGGGCAGCTCACAGGGGGCCTTGCAGGCCACGAGGAAGACTGAATTTTATTCTGTGGGTATCAGGAAGCCATTGGAGGTTTTTCAGTAGGGGAGTAATATGATCTTTTCACATTTCATAAAGGCCACTGTGGCTGCCCTGCAGAGAATGGCCCACAAGGGGGGATGGAGAAGCAAGGAGACAAATCCAGAGGCCACTGCAGTGGTGCAGCCCAGAAAAGAGTGCTCAAGGACGAGACCAGGAGCAGCGAGAGCAGCAAGAAGTGGCCACACTTGGGATGCATTTTAGAGGCAGAGCTGACATGACTTGCTGGTGGGTTGGATGTGGGCTGCGAGAGAGACAGGAATCAGATCCGATTCTTTGATTTTGGCTTGAGTGTAGGTGAATGATGGTGCATTTAGCAATATGGAAGAGATTGGGAACAAGGCAAATCTGCAGGGCCGGGGGTAACCAAGATTTGGTCTGGGACGCACTAAGTTCAAGAGGACTATTAGACAGCCCAGTGGAGACACCAAGTAAGCAGCCAGCTATCCAACCCAAGGGTCATACAGTAATTGAGGAATTTTCTACAATCTGATAGAACTTCAGGCTTGAGTTGAGGGTGGGGTGGGGGTGGGGCAGAAGAAGGACTGTAGTTCTTCCCAGGTCTCATCGCTCAGCCACTGGGCAGGTGACCCTAATTGTTTCAGTACAGGAACCTCCTTAACTTGGTCTTCTAAGAAAATGGCCCAGGTCTAATCTCTCAGCTGCAAGGAAGTGTAAATGTCCAAGGAATTATTTAGCATTTCTGAACTGTGAAGGCTTACCGTTACTCACCTCAATGCATCAGGGAACTATTGCAATCTGAACTTTTTCTTTAATTAACAAAATGGTATGGTCTTTCTTCATCCTACTGCCTATAAGCCCCGCCTCTAACCATGGGGTGCCTCCAGGGCCTAATCTAGCAAATGCTGTGGATACAGCCATTGTTGCCCATGCACAAGACTGTCCTCACCCCATCCCCATTTTCTTGCTTACTGGTGAAGCCCACCTCCCACCTCAGAGGATGGAAATGCCAGGTACTATCTTGCCACCCTTCCTTGAAGCTAGGGCTTGGAAGTAGAACCCAGTCTTGGCCAAGGGACCTGACCTTAGAGGAAATCTGCTGAGAGGCTGCTGCAAAGGCTTTGCCCCCTAATAAAAAGGGCACATTTCCTCTTCCTCACTAGGTGTGGTCAGGTCAGCCTGTGCCCCTGGAACTGTGGCAGCCCCGTCGTGTGATTAGGAGGGTGGCAGAGCAGAGGGCTGGCATGTGCTCGGATCACTGAGGACATTAGGGAGCCCCCGCCCATCCCAGAAGCCCCTGATGCTAGGCTCCTTGTTTCTGCTCCTAGCAGGTGCTGAAATAAACGTCCTTATTTTTAAAGGCTTCGGTCTGCCCTTCCTTCTGGATGCTTTGATTTCTCACATAGTTCACATTTTACCCTTCCAGGCACAGAAATCCCTTTACTCCAACCACCCTCACTTACCCATTAACCCAGCTCCATGCTGGGCACTCGGTAGAAACAGACCTGCCCTGGTGGAAGACTAGTGCGGAGATAGGTGTCACACAGGTAACGAACAAACGGATGGTTAAAAACTGTCACCAGTGCACCTGGCATGGGGAGGAGGGTGTGCAAGGAGAGGGCGAAGCAGGAGGACAGCCTCCAGATCCAATCATCTGAGAAGGCGTCTCTGATGAGGAACATTTAAACCAAGTCCTGAAAGATGAGAAGGATCTAGACAGGGAAGAAAGGACAGAGCAGCAGTTCCAACAAGGGGAACAATAAAAAATGTGACGTCTGCTTCTGTCTCCTTTATGAGCATCACGTACACTTTCCCATACAACTTAGTGTTGTCACTCTGGATCTTGATTGGCTTAGGGCCCGGGAATGGAAGGGGTGCGTTTGCCCGTTTCGCTAAGCATTCCAAGGCTGCTATATCCCGAGGACCTGTCTGCACCAGCACGGACCACCCAGACCTATCATTCGTGTGTCATTAACAAATGGGCAACCCTGTCCCTTCCCTCAAGCAAGCAAAACCTAGAACAATAAAACCCCTTCCCCTCTGAGTTTGTCCAGGAATGCCTCTTTATTTATTTACTTATATTTTTTTCAGCCATCTTCAGATTCCCCTTTTTGGGGGAATGAGAATAAATGCTGGGAATAATAGGCAAGGTGCCCGCACCCTTCTACTACTGCCCTCCCTCCCTGTTGATCCACAGTCGGGAGAACTAGGTTCGAAAAAGGGGAATCGGCTCCAGCGGCCCAGAGTCAGGCAGACCGTGCTTACCTTGTTTAAAAATTAATCATAGAAAGATTTCAGCCTGTCTTGGTAAGATGTCCACAGGGTATAGTGGAGGTGTATACAGACAGACAGACCTGGTTTGAAGCCTGGTTCTTCCACTGACCAATTCTGTGACTTTGGGCATGTTACTTAATCTCTCTGAGCCTCAATTCTCTCCTCTGTAAAACAAGGGTACTAATATCTACATTACAAGAATTAATTGTGATCCACCGGACAAGCACCTCGCCCGATGTATAGTCAATGCTCAGGAAATGTTGGGTCGCCTCCTTTCAAGGTCTGGCTCTGCAACAGGGTAATTATATGTTCTGAGGCATTCCCATGTGGGTACGGCCAGTGCACCTCAGAGAGTATTTCAATTAGGTCCATAAGTGATGCTCTCCCAGTTAGAAATCCATCATTAAGTCAGCAATGGCTGCGGGCAGCTCAGGTGTGTCAGAGGAGTCCCACCCAGCTCACCTTTCCCCCTCCCTGCCCCCTCAAGGCAAGTGAGAAGTCAGGGACAGACATGGCGATAAAAATCCTTTAACATGTGTGGAATATCGAGCAGTTCCAAAAGTGCTCTTACCCTCAGGGCAATGCAGGAGCTGGCATTACTACTGTCCCCATCAGAATGGGATGAGGAAATTGAGGTCGAGAGGGGAAGCCATGCACTCAAAGTCTCAGAAGTTTCAGAACAAGCCTCCACGCCAGTCTCTGACTAAAATTTCAGTGCTCACTCCACACCACCGCACCCTGACCAGAGCAATTTCATCTTGGAAAAGTTCACCACCAGCAACAGTCCTGACTTCTTGGGACTGACTTCTTGTCCAAAGGGACAACTTGGCTCTGACCCTTAAAAAGCCTCCCCCACAGCTTCAGGGTGCACAGGACCAGGCGCCAAGAGAGACTGTGACTGGCTCGCCAGCAGCTGCAGAGAATTCACTCCAGAAGCCCCTCCCTGCCTCACGCCCTCCCTTGTTCCTGTTCTGCCAGCTTCTCTAGACCAATGTCAACAGCTTCCCGGCTGGCCGCAGGGTAGCCTGGCGTTATTCTGGGGCTCTGGCTTACATTTCTTGCCTCCAAGCAATGTGCAGTCACAGGTAACAATAGGCCACTTGAAACCCTCTCATCCAAACCTGTGACCTTTCCTGTAAGGTAAGTGTGGAAAGAATCAGTCTGACTTTGGTTTGAGTCTGTTTTATGTGTGGCTTCAGGGTCATGGGCATTGGACGATGGGGCCCACCCGGTTATCAAAGACTGCCGAAAGATAAATTAAGGCTCACTCTTCCCTACCTTCAGAAAAGGACCAGCCAGGAGAAATGGAAAAATAGGTCTCCATCCTCGAAAGGTCAGAAACCACCTCCAGCAAAGCTCTAATGGTTGCATTAATTTCCCCTAAACAAAAACAGAGTGTCAGAGATGGCAGAGATCCTCTAATTCCATAACCTCATTTCGCACAATGAGAGACTGAGGAATGGAGAGGAAAAATGGTCTGTTCAAAGCCACACAGCTTAGCAGGGGCAGGGCTAGAACCCAGGCCCTAGGACTCCCAGTTCATTTTTCTTACAGAAACACAGTTCACTCAAGAGCCCCAAGCACGTTCAATTTGGATGATCCGGGTAATTCCCACCCCACTGGCCACTTCCAGCAGAGTTACACTGTAATGAACGTGTGTCACAAATTCGAATGATGTGGACCTATGTCTATGAGATACTGATCCAGGCAGGGCTGTTTCCAACAAGGGCTACTCAAAGAGGCCCCAGCTGGGAGTGACTGCCACCCAAAACCTGCCCAGTGACCCAGGGCAAAAGGATCTACATGCTTCCTGGGTCAAACTGGGGTTTCCTGCGATAAGCTTTGGATTCCTCCCAGCTTGTGAGACTAGCCGGGACAGGGCAGAGGAAGCGCGACAGCAGCTTGCTCCTGTGTTCGTCACTCTGCTCAGACATCTCCCCTCCACCGCTTTCACCTCCCCCCAACCCCTCCTCTACTTTCTCCCCCACCTCCCCGCACCCAACTCCTGCTCTCCTTCCTCCTTCGCCACTGCCGCCACCTCCCCCGGTTCCTGCACACCAACACCGCTCACCCCCCGCCAAGCACCCCTCTG
>RJWJ010037101.1:0-15690 GCA_004363605.1 Indri indri | reverse complement strand
GAGGTCAGAAGTCATGGGCGAATGTAGGAGGCAGGAGGATGAAGGAGCCGCAGTTGTTATCAAAAAGTGGCTCTGAGTCCACAGACCTGATATTCCAGAAACATTGCACACCGGGAAGTGCCAGGCTCTGTGCCCGGTCAGGAAGTAGAAATGGATCCGACCTCATTCCTGCTCTTACGGGCTCACTCTTGGCAAGAACGTGCATAAACGGAGAATGCTCAAGTGCGTTCTGCGTGGAGGCCTGTGTGAAGATTTCTGGAATCCTAGAAGAAAGAGCAGTGGACTGTGAGGCTGCCAGGTAGGGTTTTGCGGAGGGCAGGTTATTTGTGCGGGGCCACGGTGTAGACAGGCGTCTGGGCAGGAGAGAAGCGAGAAGCAAGGCGGGGGACGTTCCAGGGGACTCAACGGCAGGAGCAGAGCTGTGGAGGATGGAGGACGGGCACCGCCTGGGTGAAGGCTGGCAGCGGGTGTGGCTGGGGTGCCAGCGCAGGGAAGAAGGTGGACGGCAGTGGAGGGCCTCGTGTCCTTCAGAGGGTGAGCCCTGAGACTCTCGTGCGGCACAGGCGTCCAGGGCTGCCACAGGTGCACGTGTCCACCTGGACAACTGATTGAGAAGGCAACTGGACAGATGAGGAAACCCCAAGGTGCCTCGCTTTCTGCCCTGGAGCTAACCTTGAGCCGGTCAGGCCACAACCTGAGCAGCAGGCCTGGTGCTGCTACCCGAGATGAGACACAAAGGGGCAGCAGCTTGGTGGGGGCGGCACACACACGGAGGTCAGTGGTCATTATGGGACCTGCTGAATTTGAAGCGCCCACAGGACCTGTGAGTGAACATGTAAGAGAGGCCAGGTCTGCGCATGGGAGAGCTGTGGCCTGGAGGACCCAGGGACTTGATGGGTGACAGATGGCCCACCTAGACCCACCTTTTATAGGCTGAGGGCCAGGTCACCCAGATGGTACCTGCACCCTAATTCTCCTCTCCATGTAGTACTGGCGGTGTTGGTGTGGCACGGGCTGGTCACTCAGATAATTGAGGGTCACCTGCTGTGAATATGAAGCAACTGTGTCAAAGTTGGGAGGTGCGATCTGTGTCCGTGTAGCCCAAGGAATCCCAGTTCCTGTGTTGAGCTCGCTCAGTCTCTTCCGTGTCTTCTATTTTCTCTACTCTTCATTTCTGCGCTATTTTTAGGGATATTTAATCTGTCCTGTTCGGTGGTGACAGTTTTGCATCATCCTCCGGCCACTCTTTATCTGCCATGCAGATGTTAATTCTGCGCATCCATTTTGACTTTCCTTGCTCACGCCACTTCAGTACGTTCTTTTCTACTCAGCCTGCAGACCTTTACTACCTTGTTTGAAAGAGGGCATGTTTTCTTGCATTGTATGGCAAGACAAAATGCAGAGTTTCTAAAAATTCTCTCCAGCTTCCTTTAATAGACTCTCATCCACACAATACACCCTTTCTCTGCATCCGCAGGGCAACCATCCAGCATCTTAGACTGTCGGATTGTTTTCCCACCCCCTCTCCAGGCCCCCAGGGTGGGGGTTGTTTTTTGTTCCAGTTACTTATCCTGGAATGGGGAGAGCTCCCTCCGGACCCTGCGCTTTCCGGTTCATGGGCTCCATCCCGCATTCTCAGATGTGATGAAATCCTTCTCTTCTGCATTTCTCCCGAGGGCAGCCGAGGTGCACAGCCCCAGGCAGACCACGGGTCCCAGCAGGCTGCGGCCACATGTCTGCCTCCAGTGTCTAGGTGGGCTTGTCCTGGACGCCATGGTCCAATGTTAAACCTGCGCAGCCTGAGCGTTTATTTCTGCAGCCCCAGCCGCATTCTGTGGTTGTTCGTTGTCCCAAATGCGGGGACGTGTGGGGGCTGTCTGTTGGTGCATTGGCTGTCTTGCCTTTTTATATCCTTTGGAAGCAGAATTCCTGCTTCTCAGCGGCCACAGGTGAGACCTGACCTCTGGCTTAAGGAGGGGGGTGGAGCGTGTGATTTAACACTGAGGGTTCTCTGCGATGGCCGTGCAACTTGATCAGGCCTCGAGACGTCACAAGAGGATGACAGTGAGTCCGGAGCTGCCACAGCATTTGTGACCCGAGGACACCTACCTGCCCTGTACCTGAGTCCTGGACTGGGGCTGGGAGAAACAGCCAGAAGGAAGGGCTTCTGCTAAACTCCGTGGCCCAGGTCTCCGGGGGGGCCTTCGCCTGCTGGCAATTTTGTTCATGTCCTCAGCGCACCCATTTTCTCACTCTCCCTGGTGAGAATTTCGCCCCTTCTTTTTCTCGCCTCAGCCCCTCCCGCCTCCCTGTCAGCAGTGACCTTACTTCATCCTTTCCTGAGAACACGGGTCGGCCGGAAGAGACGCTACCACCTAGGTGCTTCCGTGGGCACCTGCTTGAGGGATGAGGTCCCCGCGTGCAGCTGGCCCAGCCCCTCTGCGCGTGCTCGGGGCTCCGTCCTGCTCGCCCCTCACGGATGTGCTCTGGGACGCGCCTCCCTTCCCGCAGCACCTTCTGTCTCTCCATGTCCGTCTGCTGGGTCCCGTCTGCCCCATCTCACATTCCCAGCCACTGCCCCACTTCTCTGCTCCTGAGGCACAAGAACGTCGTCACAGCACGACCCTGCCCAGTGGCTGTCCTCTCCCTCACCTCCTGCGATGTCCCCACCCACCCCCAAGGCCTCGATCTGGCCGGGTCAACTCCCCGCCCGTGGCCGCCTGCGTCCCACAGTGTTTCCCCAGCTCCCCAGACCCCACACGGGCCTGTCCCTGCAGAGGGCCAAGCTTGGGCCCAACTGTGAGGACGCTTCCCCTCCTGGATGGCCCACAGGCACGTCGATCTTTAGGGACTTTTTTTTTTCATGCCTAACTGGCAAGAGATTATTATTATTTTTTATTTCAGCATATTATGGGGGTACAGATGTTTAGGTTACGTACGTTGCCCTTACCCCCCTCCCCCCCCTTAGGGACTTTTAACTTCCCGCCTGCCTCTGCCCCAAGCCTTGCCTCTCCTCACCTCCATCCATGGTGCCTCTGACCACCTGGTTTTCGGGCGCGCCAGGTGTCGTCCTGGTCGTCTCTCTTTCAAGCCAACAGTGAGTCCCGCGGCTCCATCTTAAAAATATGTCTCCAGCCTGCCCGTGGCTCCCAGGACAGCGTTGCGACGGGCTCCTCCCTGGTCACCAGCTTCCCCTCTTGACGCCTGAGGGAGCTTTATAAAGGTCAATCAGATCATGTCCCTTTCCCCTGTCCCTGCCCATGGCGGGCTGCCCATCTGGCTGCGCCCACACTGGCAGAGGCCCCTGGGTGGGCCAAGGATTCTGAGCCTCACTTCCCTCGACTACTGGAGGGGTGGTGGCATCAACTTCACGGAGTTGCCACCAGGGCAACCAGGAGGGTTTATGGAGGTGCGTGGAGAGTGCCCCCACCCGGCTTGGCTCACGGCAGAGACTGAGGCTGTCGTCATCGTGGCTGTCACCCTCGGCCCCACAGCACAGGGCTGGCTGGCACAGTTTCTCCCCCGCCTCCGAAGCTCGAGCTCTAGCTGGATCCTTCCCAGAGCATTTGGGCCATAGTGATGCACGCTGCAGACGACGCAGCTAACACTGTCCTCCCAGCACCGAGCCAGGGTGCACCCCAGCGGGGGCACAGGAGAGGCTGGGGACAGCCGAGCTGGTGCCACCTGTGATTAACAGTCAAATCACACTGTTATGCAAATGCCAGTGGGTCATGGGCACACGCTGTTAACACGCCTGGGCTGGCGCTGCTTAGAGCCTGGGATTGGCAAGTCTGAGCTCACTTGACTGCAGACTCCTGGCCGTGTAGGCTGCGGGGCTGCCGAAAGGAGGCTCATGCCAGGCCCCGGAGAGGCTGGGAATGGCTGTGACAAGCCATTGCCACCGAGTCCTGGTGGAAACACAGCAATTGGCATTTGTTCCAGCAGCCCGAGGCTGGTGCAACGTTTTCCTGTCTAAGGAAATCTGGGAGTGCTGGGACGGGAGAGATGCCAGAGACCCCCCCCCCTCAGCTGGGGGCGGGCACGTCTTCCGGCTTGTGTTGCAGCTGAGCTCGGGCTGGCGCCGATTTCCATCCGGCTGCTCCCGCCTCGCAGGTCTGCTGCTGCCCATGTACGGAGGCTGGTCCCTGCCCAGTGCCACGCGCCCCACTTAACGATGGGGGACAATGTCAGGGCCCACAGCCTAAGAGCCAGAGCGCACCTGTGCTGAGCAGGAGGGGCCCTCCATCTGCAGCGAGGGGGGACGTGCACCCCGGGGAACCCGGCGTCTGGGTGAGGGGCGTTCGCGGGCCTGACGGTTGGGTGTGGGCGGGGAGGGGCCCGGGGAGGCTGGAGGAAGCGGCTGGGCTCTGGGCCGTGCTGTCAGGAGGTGGGTCCTGCCGCCAGTCACTAGACGGTCACAGCACAGGCTCCAGACGTGTTAACGTGAGGCCACAAAGCGCTTTATCACACCCGCTGGCCTTTCCCAAGGAGAAGCCGCCCCACAGAGCTGGCACACTGAAGTGGGAACCGAAGTGTCAGATGGTGGCCGAGGAGTTAGCACCCCCCCGAGTCCCGCAGTTGGAACACGGGAGACGGAACGGCCAGGCGCTGCGATTGCTCTCTCACACCGCCGCCCTCGCCGGCCTTCGCACCCCCGCCTGGCCTGAAGGCCTGGCTCCCGCACTCTCCTCACGCGGGTCCCAGCGCCTGCCCTGGGCTGGGGGGCCCTGGGCTCCCCGGCTGAGCTGCTGGTCATCGTCCGCGCCCCCTGCCTGGGGCTCCCTCAGGGCCCCGGGCCTGGTCTCGTTCATTCAGTGCCCGGGCCCAGTGCCCAGCCCAGGGCCTGGCACGAGTTCGAAGGAGCGTGAGATCTGGCGGGAAGTTTTGAGGATGTTGAAGTTGAAAACAAGGAGGTGTCCCGGCCCAGAGGAGGAGGCGTGCGCACACGCAGGGGTGTGACTCTGCCCCACCTCCCGGCTCCACTTCATGCCCCCCCTCCCCCGCCCTGAGCTGACCCCTGGCTGACCCCTGCCGGAGTCGGTTATGGAGCTGTCACCGCTCCGGGCCATGAAAAGAATGCCGTGTGCTGTTAGCCCACTTAGAATACATCACGTGCAAGTTCACCGTGCGAGGGCCAGGGTGGCAGGGGCGAGGCTGCCATAGGGCAGACACTTGCTGGGATGTCGGGGCTTCCACTCAGCACCCCCAGCTCTGAGCCCTGGACATCCCACTGGCAGCCGCAGCCTCATTTCACTCTGGAAACGGCTGGGAGTCACTTAGCAAACACACACGCGTCTGTGTGTTCGTTCATCTCCGCCTCCGACCATGTAGGATGAGAGTAAGAAGAAAGATTGTTCTTCACCGGGTATCACAGTTGCAATTTCAGAAAAGCAGTGGACACACGGCCACCAGGGAGAGCAAACACAGGATCGAGGGGTCCGACCACTGCACAGAGGGAAGTCCCGTCCGGCTGCACCACGCCCGGCCTCAGCATTGGGCACACCTCTCTCCCGGCAAACCGGTGACGCTGCTGGGACCCAGTGCTGCCTCTGGGGCGGAGGCGCCCACGCCTGCGGGTGCCCCGGAGCAGGCGGGCAGTGGGGTTACTGTGAAGCTTAATGTCATTTGCTGCCTGTCCTAAAGTGTCAGGAACTGTTCCTTGTTCCTTTCACGGGTCCTTGGACAGGTTGCCTCCGGGGACCAAAATTCTAGAGGCCTGTGTGTGTGCACACTTAGGTAAATGTTGAAAAATATCTTCATAACAAGGCAAAAGCTGATCATAGTCATTTAATCTTTGTTAAAAGCATCACAAATGATTTATTGATTTTTAAAAAGGAAAAATAAGAAAGAATGCACCGCTGCTGTTATGTGCATATACCAGTATGTGTGACCCGATCCCGTGACAAGGGCGCCAACACTGATGGCCTCTGATTCCAGGTGCCTGGGGATTCACCTGGACGCCACATATACAGAACTTCAGGCTTCTCACCAGGCAAACCCACAGGCCTACAAATCGATCTATGCGGTTATGCAGACAGGAACGAATTAGGTTATATCAGATGCCACCACATTCCCAGGTTCTTGGGTCCACACACCCAAAATGTTCTTAATAGAAATAATAACATAAAATACAAGAAAACCACAAGTAACTAAGGAAAAAACCCTACCCAAACAGCTGAGAGAATTAACTCGCGTGGTCAAGGAAGGTCAGAGACCCACAGCTGGTTCCCGCAGGCACTGGTGAGGCTAACGAGGGTGGAGGAAGGCCACTCCAGGGGCCCTGTGCTGCCCTTGGACCTGGGGCCTGAACCGTGCTACAGACTGTCCCTGTGTGTCTGACGCCTGCTGGCGGTGGTGACCGGCTGGGGGACAGGTGCTGGGTGGGGTGGCTAGTAGGATGCCCATCTCTGCAAATGTGCCCTTAGAAACTGCCAGCAAGTGAGTGGGGAACGTGGCAAAGGTCCTGGAGAGTCACAGCTTCTCACTGGCACTGGCCCTGCCAGCCCCATGTCCCTGGATGCCCTGTCCCCAGGAAGACCTTGGGGACAACTTGCAGGGTGACCTCTGGAGGAGGTGGTCCAGGAGCCCCAGCTGGTGGGCAGGCAGGGTGGGGAGAGAGATTTGGGTCCAGCTGAGACGCCTCCACCCCTTGCTAACCCTAACCCTAACCCTAACCCAAACCCTAACCCTGGTTGTGTGGCTCTAACCCTAACCCTAACCTGAACCCTAACCCTAACCTTGGCTGTGTGGCTCGAATCCCTGTGGTCCCTGTGGTCTTGGAGTCCCCACCTGGACCCCATGGGTCACTCACTCAACAGAGGTGGAGTGCCTCTTCCATGCAGCACTGTTGTGGGTGCGAGGGCTCATCCTGGGCCCCTCCACTAACGGGTCCTGCTTCTCTTCTGGGGAAAATGGGTTAAGGCCCCCTAAGCTCCGCCATGGGGCACAGAAGAATGTCTGCACCTTCACTCAGATTCCCCGGCCAGCGAGTCACTAGCCTGGACTCCAGCGGCGTTCCCCACCTCCGAGGCGGGGGGGTGGGGGTGGGGGTGGGGCATGGCCACCAAAAGCCCTGCTGGGAGGAGGGGAGGGGGAGAGGGAGAGGGAGGAGGGAGGGGGAGGGAAGTACCGACTTCCCATTTCAAGGCAAAAGGTGAGCTCCCCCATGTTCCCTGTCTGGATGTGCACTAGCATCCCTGATTCTAGGCAAACTGGGTGAGTGGACCTCGTGCTACACTGGGGAGCAGAGGTCTGGTTCTGGGGACACCTCTGCTATCGTCTTGCTGTGACCTTGGGAAAGTCACTCCTCTCCCTGGGCCTCAGTTTCCCCTTCTTCTAAATGAGGGGCATGCTCCTGGCAGCACTTCCAGCTGTGCCATCCTAACCCCTCCTGGCCTGGTCTCCACGTGGGTCCTCAGGCGATAAGGAGGTGCATCCGGGGGCTGCACCCCCGCCCACCCTTCTGGGGGTTACCGTCTCCTTCCAGGGTGGGGAGGAGCGTTGGGTGGGAAAAGCCCCAGGGGCGCCCCCTGCTGGAGGAGCGAGGACCTGCAGTGCTGATTCCCTGCGTCCACCCCTCCCGGAGCTGCTGGGGAAACCAGGGCCAGCGTCTGGGTCTGGGTTGGGAGGGCGCCTTGGGCATTCCAGGAAAGGGGCTCCCAAGAAGGGGGCTCTGACGAAGCAACCCAGATGCCACTGCTTGGCCATAGAAATAGAAAGTTGAACCCCCCCCCCCCCACCCCACGCAGCCAGCTACCTAGAGAGGTATTTACACGTCTGCAGTTTAACGGGAGGTGGGACGGCAGACCCTGGAGGGTGGTGACAAGAGGGCCTGGCTCAAGGCATCCAGCGCTTTGGAGGGGCATGGGCCACCCGCAGAGGGATGGTGGAGGGACGAGGGAAGCAAAGTCCGGAAGGGCCCATGCGCCCTGCAGGGACAGGTGCTGCAGTGCCAAGTGTCTGAGTGGGTGGCGGTTCTTGCAGCGGGGGTGCAGGTGGGTTCCCTTCCCAGGCTCCAGGATGGACCGACCTCAGCCAAAAGTCAGGCCAGGCCTTGGGCCGGGTGACAGCACGTGGGGCAGCCAGGGCAGCCTGTGTGGGGTCCAGGGCAGAGCCTGCCTGAGGTGGGCCTGGTGTCCCCAAGGTAAGCCTGGCACCCCAGAGGGGCAGAGTTTGGCTGCGCTCCAGGGGGTCCTGTGGGCCCAGGTGGGCTTGGATTGATCAGAGGGAGGAGTGCCTGTCGCCTGGCGTGCAGACAGCTGGAGGAGGGGACTTTTCCGCAGGTTTCTGAGGGGATGTCGGTCCAGCTGCCAGCTTCACTTGTGGCTATGTGCCCTCCATGGGGGGTGGAACGGCGGAGAGGGGTGTGGGCGGGTCTGGCCATCAGCTCACCAGGTAGCTGTGCATCTCGCGGGAGTTGATGCTCAGGACCACGCCAGAGTGGTTGCCTAGGAAACATGAGAGATGTGCTGTAAGCACACACCCTCAGCTGGGGTGCAGGGAAAAGGGCCAAGTGGGGACATGGTAGTGGCCTCAGCCAGTGCATCGAGCCCGTGTGCAGGGGGCATCCCTGGGGCCCCTCAGCCCGTGCCAGGTGCAGGGGGGGTGACTGAGGAGTGGGCTCTCCCGGAGCCGTTGCTAGCAGTGGACCCTGAGGGAGGGTCTGTGCAGTGAGGCCCAGGCCAGTCCCCGCTGTGCCCACTGACCTGCGCAGGGACCCCCAGCATCGGCAGCAAGGGGGCACGGGAGGGACTGAGGCTTCGCCCCGTCCTGGCAGTGGGTGCTGTAGGGCGCGGTGTGGCGAGGCCCAGGAGGCAAGAGCAGGAGAGAGGGGCACAGCAACGTCAGCGGCGAGGGGTGAGCGGGGTCCTGGGGGCTTTCAGGGGCTGAGCCTGGGCTTCACTGTCTCAAGCTCAAGGGTGACAATGGCGCCCTGGGAAGGACTGTCTGTGGGGTTGCGCGAGAAGACGCACCTACAGCACTTGGGCAATGCCTGTGCACGCTGGGGCTTGATTAAAGCAACCTAGTAGTGCCACGCCGCTGTTACTCTTTAGGGGCTTGAAAGCAGAGAACTGTAAGAGGCCGGAGAGCTGGCCCGTCTTCCTGCGAGGACCTCCGTCCACTGGGGAAGGCCTGGGTTCTCGCAGGGTGTGCCACCTCCTTCCCGTGGGGGCCGGCGGTGGGGGGTCCTGGGTGCAGAGCGCTCTCCCCAGCCTGGGGGCACACGGGCTGAGCCGAAGACCTGGTCCACCCTGGCTCCACCCCTGGTCAGCTAAGCTGAGGACCTCAGCTTTCCCATCTGTAGAATGGACACAAAGCCAGTGTCTGCCTCATGGGGCCCAGACAGCGCTGAGCAGGGCCTGGCTCCCAGCAAGTGCTCGGCAAATGACAGCTGCGGTTCTTGCCATGCCCCCAGGCTACAGACACATCCCGAGGTGAGGAACACACCTGGCCAGTGGATGTGGGGTGATCGGCCGCGGTGTGGACGCCAGGGGCCCCCAGCATGGCTGGGGAGGGCGGGAGGAGGAGTGACCAGCCAGTTCCATTCAGCTCCCTGACCCCTCTCAGGGGAGAGCAAAGGTCAGGTTTTGGGGTCGGGCCCAGCTGGGGCTGGGCCCAAGGTCTTCCACCGTCAGCTGTGTGGCCCTGGGTGAGCAGCTCACCTCTGTGTCCCTTTCAATACTTTCAAATGCGAGGACAGTGATGCCCACTCCTCACAGTGCTGGGGGCGGGTGGGTGCAGGACAGGAGTGACTTTTACAGCCGGAGGACGATGCCTGCGGCTGGCTGTGGCAGGGCTCTCGTGGAGCTTCCTGAGTGCTGGACTCTGCTCCGTGGGAGCCAGTGTCTCCCCAAAGCCAGGTGCAGACAGGCATCGCAGGGCAAAGGTCGGGGCTCTGGGGTCTGCCTAGATGGGAGTTCCAGCTCCCCACTAGCTGGACCTTAGCAAGGATGGTTCATCCCTCTGTGCCTCGATTTCCTCATCTCTGGAAAAGAGCCTGCCTCCCGGCTGCGGAGCTGAGACCACCGTGGGAGGTACCCCCTCAGCCCAGCCGCTGGCCGTGCTGCCTGACGCAGGGGCACGGCGGGTGCCGTGGCTCTGCCAGCAGGTCTCGGACCCTCCCAGGCCTCAGTCTCTCTGCTTTTTCAGAGGAAGAGCAGCATGGCCCATCGTGCTGGATGGTCTCACGCTCCGCACACAGAGTGGCCTGGCCTTCCCCGCCAGGGGCGGAGTCTGTTCCCCTCCCCTCGAACGTGGGCAGACCTACAGAGCAAGAAGCAAGCGGCAGGGCCGGACTCCGAGGCCAGGCCAGGAAGGGGAGGCGGCCCCCGCCTGGCTGCTGCTCTCTCCATTCGTGCTCAGAACTCGGCTGCCATGTTGCGAGGAAGCCCAGGCCACACGGAGGGGCCACGTACAGGTGTTCTGGTGACAGCCCCGGGTGCGGGGTAGCTGCCCACCCGCATTAATGGCCAGGCGTCTGAGTGAGGAAGCTCTGAGACCACAGCAAACCCGCCATCGACTGCAACGTTGTGAGCCGCCCTGAGAGAACCGCCCGGCTGAGGCCAGTCGATCCCAGAAACCGCGAGAGAACGCGGCCGTGAATGATGGCGTCACACCACGGAGACGGGTGGTTTGTTGTGCGGCCATAGACAGCTCGACTGTGCCCGCCCACCGTGCATGGCCGGGGTGAGTGTGAGCGCGCCAATGAAAATGCTGTGCAAACTGTAAAGCGCTGTGCTGTATGTCCACGTGTGAGATGCTCGCTGAGTCCTCACTGTCACGCACAGCAGGGCTGGCTGTGGAAAAGGCCACCGTGGCCTCGGGGAAGCCAGCCCTGTTTCCATGCTTTCCCTGCCTCGGTGGGCCGCACAGGGCTGTTTAGTCGTTGCCAGGCACACTGCCCTCAGCTACCACAAGGCCCCTGAAATAGTCCCTTTAGGCGGCCCTGGGGGGCCCCGTCACCCCCGTCCGATGGAAGGAATGCAACAGGTCTGCCTGACCTGGTGTCCTGAGCCCCTGCTGGCCCCAGGCAGCCGGGTGGGTGGCCTGCGGGAGGGTGGGGGTGGGCTTCTGGGTGGGCATTACCTAGACTCTGCAAGTCGAGATGGTCATCTACAAACCCCTCACCCTGGATGGTGCTCTGGACGTCCTCGCCATGGCCCACGGGGCTTGTCATTTCCTGTTCCTTCTCATTGTGCATCTGGGCGTACACGGTCCTGCCAGGGCGTTTCCTGTGGGATGGGGGGAGGGGCAGGGCACTCAGCTCAGGGCAGCCACCCGGGCCTCCTGCTCCGGAACCTCGGTGGGGCCCCAACACCATCCAGTATGGTGCGTGGTGCAAGTCTGCTCCAGAGGCACCTACCCCAACCCCAAGTCTGTCTCCTGCCCTGCATGCAAAACCACCTCCTCCAGGAAGCCCTCCCTGGTGTGTGCTCTCTCAGCCCTGGGTTTCCCTCTGCCCTGACAACTGGTGATCACTGTCCGCTTGTCCACCTCCTCTCATAACTGGCCCCAGGGTGCACTGCAGGGAGAGGGCCTCATACTCTCCTTTATCTCCCCACCGTCTGGCGACCTTGACTGCGTTGGTGCACATTCCCACACCACGTGCAAGGCTGGCCGCTCTGAGAGGCGCCTGCTGAGCCCTGTCTGGGCTTCCCAGGGTCATGCTGTTCTCGATTCTCTTCCCCTTCAGGCGCCAGGGGAAAGGGAGGTGGCAGGCACGGGCCCTCTGCCTCCCCTGGGACTGGGCACAGGACCCCAGTTAGTCCAATCAGAACCCAGAAAAGGGCGGTGGTCCCCTATCACAGATGAGGGGAAGGAGGCTTGGTGGGAAAGGAGAACCTTCTCTGATGCGCTGACGACTGCCAGCTCTGGAGACAGTCTGATGGCAGGATGGGGAGGCGCAGGCCCTGTGACTAGCTCTGTGCGCTGAGGGTGACTGAAGGTGGCCTGTGTCACCCTCATCCTGGAACACTTAAACACGAGATTTAAATGCCAGAAGTTGCCTGCCCTGTGTGTCCAGACTCCTGAGAGACAAGAGACAAGCCCCTGCGAGCCCCCAGGGGACATGTGGCTTCAGTAAGAAATGGACCCTTGGTGGCTGTAAGCTTCTGAGACACGGGGTTGTTCGTTACGAAGCCAGCCCAGCCTGTGCTGACCGCCGCACTGCCACTGGGCCCAGGCTGTGAGGGCCTGAGGCCTCAGGACGCTGGGGCCAAAGGGGTGTTTCTCTGTGCTGCCCTGGGTGGGCTTGGAGTGGTGGGGACACGCTTACCCTGTAACTGTGCTCCCCATTTCCACGGTGACACAGGCATGGACCGACTCAGTGAGAGGCCTGTGTGTGCTGGTGCTGGGCCGGCCACTGGCGCCCTTGCCTCTCTCCGGACACCTTCTAGGCCCCTCAAGGCCCCCACCCTCCTCCTCCCACCCACCGGGCGTGAGTTGGGGCCAGGGCAGTCAGGCTCTTTACGCAGGTGCAACAAACCCGGGGCATTTGTGGATGCCACAATCTGGCCCTCGGTGGCCTGAGGATGGGGAGAAAGGTCACCTACAGAGACCAGAGTCTGTCCCTGCCGCGGCCTCCCCTCCCTGCTTCCGACCTTGCCTGGCCAGCCTGCCTTCCCCCGCTGGGCCAGCGGGCCACCTCTGCAGCCGGCTGTCCGCCGCCCCGCATTTCCCAGGTGGGCGGGGACCAAGCCCAGATGACACCGATGCTCAAGGGGGTGAGAGCCAGGGTGAGGACAGCGCCAGCGTCGGCCTCCCACACAGCACTGCCTGGGAGAGGCGCCTCCCCGCCGTTCTCTCCCACAGCATGGGGACGCTGGGACCCCGCACCTGCGAGGGCCTGCCCGAGTCCCGATAAACGCGTAGAGAAGGCACAGGGCACGCCTGCGGGACCTGCAGCTCTGCTCCTCTCCCCTCTCCGCCCTCCCTCGTCTTCCCCTCCTCCTCTTCCTCCTCTCTGTCCTCTGCTCACCCTGGCCCTGCTCCTTCTGAGGCCCCTTTTACAGATGAGGAAACTGAGGCTCAGAGCCTCAGAGCTGGTTGGCGCAGGGCAGAGGTGAGGCCCAGGTCTCTGGGACTGACTCTGTCCTCTGCCGCTGCCCTGCGGTTGAACAGGGTCCTTGGGAGCCAGTGTGGAGGGTGCTCGGTGCAGGCCCTGAAGGGGCAGAGACGGCTCGGTCTTGTCTCGTCAGCCTGTAGGAAAGTGCCCAGCAGGCACCTGTCGGGCAGCCAGTGCCTCTGCGAGCTCGGAAACCAGGAAAGGCCACAGCCTGGACCCTGCTTCATCTCTGCCCTGCAGACTCCTACTCATCCTTCAGGATCCCCACCAGAAATCGCCTCGTCAGGGAAGCCCTCTGGGTGCTCCAGAGCAGCTCAGGCCGCCCCTTCAGGTGGAGCCGAGTAACCAGGCAGGTAAAAAGCTGCTGGACATGCTTCTAGTCCCCCTGTGTCCCCAGCACCTGGGCCAGTCGCTGGCACCGGGGTGGGGGGGGGTGTTGTGCACACATAACCACTGCTTATAAGACAAGAGGTGCACAAAGGACAGAGGGAGAGAGGGTGAGAGGTCCGGGGCCAAGGAAAGGGCGGGGCTAGGGGGCAGGGCCCTCAGCTCCAAACGAGCACTAGGAAAGCGTGAACCGTCTCCTTTCGTGGTCCTCAAGGGTGACCCCGACCAGGAGACGGAGGCCCCTGGAGCTGACCCAGCAGTGGGGGTCACATCTGGAGGCTGCATTTGCAGGGAAGGAGTCTGGTGACGCTGCCTGGTCCCTGTTACTCATTCCTAGCTCCAGAGCCTGGGTGAGCTCAGACTGACCTGCCCCTGCCACGTGGCCACGACTCCCCCCAGTGGGGCCGGCTGCTCAGCCCATTCAGAGATGAGGACCAGGCTTGGAGGGAGGAGGGGTGCCAAAGCCCCGTCAATAAATGCACCCCGTCCTGCTGCCCACCAGTCTTGGCATGAGCCCCCGTCTGCTCCCATCCGGGGTGTCCCCAAGCAGCTCTGTCTGGACACCCTGGAGGCTCTCCTGGTGGAGGGCCTGGTACAAAATGCCACACCCAGGGAATGGCTGGACTGGAGCTGAGGAAGCACAGATGGGGCCAGGCCTGTGTCAGCTATGCGACCTTGGGCAAGTTACTTAACCTCTCTGAGCCTTGGTTTCCTCATCTATGAAAGGACCATGTCCCTCCCCTGAGGGTGAGGGTGGGCTGAGCTGCACGAGGTGATGGCTGAGATGCCCAGGCAGAGTGGAGGACATGGGTGCTGGCTGGGTGGTAGGGGGCCGCTGTCACTCCCGGGGACCCGCAGGAGGTACGGAACCAAGGAGGGGCCGGGTGGGCAAGCGCCTTCCCCGCCGCAGCCCATCAGAGGTCAAACTCACACCACCTCCTTCTCAGCTCTGGGGGGAAGCCATTGCCTTGGGGGGCCCTTCCAGATGTGCCCGTGAGAGTGAGCCGGGCCTGGCCCGCGTGAAGCCCCCGCCAGAGCCCGCTCGGTGAGGGCAGCGGGGGGCCTTGCCTTTTGAACTTGTAGAGGATGAAGGCGCCCACCGCGAACAGCCCGATGACGAACAGCACCGCCACGGCCCAGTAGCCGCTGCCGCCGCCTCCCGCCAGCCGCTGGGATTCTGCAAGCGAAGCAGCTGTTAGCGACGGCTGTGGGCCGCGGCCGGCCCAGCCCCGTGGTCGGAGGATGTTTCACACCGGCGGTGGGCGGGGCGGGGGGGCTCTCCGGTGCTGCTGAGAGGGGATGGCGGGACACAAAGGACCAAGGGGCTTGCGCTCCGCGGCCCTGGAGGATCCCCTGCCCCTCGGCCCGACTCCTATGTGCCAGTCTTTCCTTCCGTGGCGTGGCCAACGCCCTTTCCATTTCTGCGCAGGTGTGGCGCCACCTGCCACGCCTCCTAATGAGCACGGTGTCTTCACAGAGGAGAAAAAAACTCTTCAGCTTTTGGGGCAGCAAAGAGTCCTGCCCCAAAGGGGAAGGACACACAAGTGACTGAGAGGACAGTTCCATGGATGGGTCAGGGGAAGAGGTCATCTGAGACGCTGAGCATCGGTATCAACTCAGATAAGAGCTCCGTGTGCATCTGCGAGAGGAGAGCGCAGCCCTGGGTCTGACCTGGCTGGGGACCAGTGGCTTTCCTTGGAGGCGCGTGCCCACCAGGAGCAGCATGCAGGCAGTGCCCAAAGCCCTGCAGTGATGCACCTTGTCCCGGGGGCCAGGACGCACACCCTCCCATCCTGCAGGGGGATGCAGGCCAGGCCGAGGGCTCTCACCTGTGTCTGTGTCCCTCAGGGCCACCAGGACCCGGACCCCACCCTGCAGGAGGAAGCTGATCTTCTGTGACTTCAGCACCTGCTGGATGGCCACGAGCCTCTGAAAGCACAGAGTGGGGAGCGGGGATGGGTACCCAGGGAGAGCTGGGCAGACAGGCTGGAGCCATGGGTCTGGGGGGGGGGACACTTAGCCTCCCTGAGCCTCAGTGTCCTTATCTGTAAAATGGGAATAATGGCCCACCAGCCAACTTTCACCAAGAACCACTGATGGGACACAAAGCTGACCCAGATGTGGTCCTGTCCTCAAAGAGCTCACATTTTAGCAGGGAACAGGTGTAAGAGAGACAGGCCCTGGAGTGCGTAAATCTGGGGACATGCAAGGCTGCTACAGGAGGCCCCCCGGCAGTGGGC
>RJWJ010037100.1:0-15714 GCA_004363605.1 Indri indri | reverse complement strand
AAAAAAAAAAAAAAAAAAAAATGATGTTAAGACTATTGAGTGTGATTAAGGATTAATAAGTGATACTATGGGACAAATGGTAATATATAAATACTAATTTTAAGAGGTATCGGGATGGACTTTCCCCTCTTTAATGTAGTGGGTTTTTTCCTCCTACAACCATAGATAGTATAATAAATATTAATATTAGTTGCCTATTAAAGATAAACTTGTATTCATAGTTTGTAAAGAGAAATTCTGGTTTCTCAGTTCGTATGAGCTAATATTTGTTGATATTTTAGTTATAACACTCTACCCTTAAAAGCTTTTGCTTATCTTCAGTGAAATACAGTAAGCCACCTTTTTTTGAGAAGAGGGCTCAGGATGGAATAATTTCAGGAAATAAGAAGCATACCAACCCATAAAGATTTTACAGAGCACACCCAGGGTATTTGTAACTCTGAATTGGGAACATTTCTGTGTGTATTACGGGTATGGTGGAAATAGCCTATTTGCAGACCTCCTACTAGAATTTGTTAGTATGGTAGTAAAATTTATTCCTCTTTAGGTAATGAGACAATTTTGATGATCATCACTTACACATATTTCTTTTTTTTTTATAAGATTATTGCTTCAGCCAATTACATGCTTTCTGAACTTTTTCAATTGGATGAACCTAAAAAGGAAGAAAGTTCAGAATCTCCTTTAAATGAGAATTCTGATGAAAGTTATAGTGAAGAGGAGGAAGAGATGCCAGACAGTGACGAAAACGGATCCTATGGCACCAGCTCCGATCCCTCAGATGATAACAAAGCAGTGGCTATAATTAAGTCTGTTGGAGAATTGTCGGTACCAGAAAAATACAAATCTATTCATCAAATCAGAGTAAGCATGCTAGAATTTGCATTAAAGTTTTATCATTGAAAAAACAAACAATTGTTAATTGAGTATAGTTGGCTTTCACAAGATGGCATTATACCTGTGCTGTATAGGGTAGTACTTTTTCCGTGGCTGTGGTCATGTCTGCCAGGTTGGACATGTCTAACAGCTTCCCACCCTGTAGGTTTCTGTTGGTGTGGGTTGCATTGACTGTCTCCCATCAGTGTGTCTCCAGACACTGTACCTTTCAATATGTCCAGGGCAGCCTTAAGAGTTCTGGCTGTTCTCTGAACTGAAATACAGTCATATTTACAGATAATCTTCTAATTTAAGCTCAGAGTTTTAACTTTCAGATGGAAACTTTATATCCAAGTTAAGTTTTTGAGGGGACATCTCTTTGTCACCCTAAAATATTGCCTGTCTTTCTGACCTTCACTTTCCCCATTGGTGCACCTTAGCCACACTGGCTTTTTTTATCTTTCTCAGAAGTATCAAGATCATGCTCATCTGAGGGCCTTGCATTTGCTGTTGCTTCTGCTTGGAACATATCTTTTTCCAGATCTTGTCATGGCTACCTTTTTTAAGCCTTAAGTCTTGACTAAAATGTTACCTCTTCAAGGAGACCTTCCCTAACCACTTTGGCATGCTCTGTTTTTATCTCCTTTGTGGAGCCTGTCTTATTTTTTTGTGTTTGTCTCCCTTCACTAGAATGTACGCTCCCAGCTGGTACAAACACTCTTTTTTATCCCATGTCTAGAACATAGAGTGGGTGCTCAGTAAAATATTTGTCTAAATGACTACTGGGAAAAGTCATTAACTGTCCATCGAAATTTTAGTTCACATTCAGCTTGAACCCCAAAAGTGGAGTAAAAATGTGTTCTTCTGGTTATAATTATTGATTGCAAAAGTTACATGTATATGGGAAACTGCATATACAAGGCCCTGGATTTATGGGGCAATTAGATGATAATTAAAGATGTAGTGGGTTAGCATCACTTTTTTATAGACATAGCACTTCTTTTCAGTATCTGAATGCAGTCTTAACAGTCATATAAACATGTCTTTAGTTAGCTGTACCTTAGCGATATTCCATGACTTTTTGAAGAACGTGCAGTCACCATGGGCTCCAGAGTCCCAGCTTCCCATCCACTGTGTCCTCGGACAAAGTACTTAACCGTCTGTGCTTGCTTCTCTTCTGTGGAATGAGAACAGTAATTCTAGCCTCACAGGATTCAGCAAAATGAAATGCTTCACAGAGGCCTGTACACATCACTTAGTAGATGGAGGTTGCTAACTGGTATTGTGCCTTCATTAAGGAAATAAATTATACAATGAGACTATTGGTAATGCCTGTTAACTTATTGCTAAATTGATGATATTGTTAATTGTGTGTTACCAAGTATCAGCGCTAATTAGGAGTTGAGCCGACCTGTTAGATTAGGTATACATTTATCTAAAACATTACTACTCTAGTTCTCACTTTTTTGTTGTAATTATGTTACACAGAATTTAAACATAGAATTATGTTTAAAATTTTAAGCACTTAAAGCAACATATATGCTGGAAGATGCTTTATAAGCAAGATTTTTGTTGATACTTACAACAATTTAATCTGTAACAAAAACAGTATAATAACCTTAATATCAGGTACCTCACTAAGCTGAATGCATAAACACATTCCTAAGTTCTTGGTTTGTAGAGTCTTAGAGTTTCTCACCCTAGGAGATGAGGACTGTGGAATTGGTTGTATTGGCAGCATATTAATGATTTTAAATGTTTATTTCCGAAGCCCAGCTGTGCATTCCCAGTTTGCCACGACACGGAAGAGCGCTGTAGACTTGTGCTTAGCTACGTTCTGGAGGTAAGTTTAAGTTTAGTCTTCACTTTTTCAGTAGCGTTTGTACTTCGTATGCAAATACCGTTTGTTCATTGGTGTCTAAATGTTATTCTGAATGGTTTTCTGCTGTGATTTTTTTTCTTTAAGCACAAAGTAGAAACCAAATCAGTTTTTCCAGATCTTTCACATCAAATGGAGTTTTTAAGTCTGTTTCTGAAATAGAAGTTCTCCTAAAAGTATTCAGTTGTCCAGATACTGCCTTAAGTTTTCAGTTAAGTATATAGTAAATGTTTTTCCTTTTTTTAAAGGGTTTAAAATCTGTAGATAGCAGCATCAAAAAAGAAAGTGACCTTCCGGCAGCTGACCCCAGCACTCCAATCCCATTAAAATATGAAGACGAATCCACAAGGGGGGGTCCCGAGGGGCTAGAGAAGCAGATGGCCTTGTTTTTGGACAAAAGTAAGTTGAATTGATGTGCAAATAAGGCCTTCAACAGAATGATATACTGGTTCTTTATCAACAGCAGACTTATGTCAATTAAGACAGTCATTGAAAGGGATTGAAGAAAGGATATTATGTGAACTGGAAGTAGGGGTAATATCCTTTCATTCAAAATATAAAACAAAGTAGGGTATTTTGATCTGGACATTTCTAATAAGAACATAAGGAGCCTGCATCTTTGCGTTACCCACTGTGAGGAACTAATGCTTTCAGCCTGCAGAGTTCTGCTAAGAAATTGCTGTAAAAGTGGCGGAGTGTTTAAGAACACAGACTCAGGGACCAGTCTGCCTAGCTTCAGCTCTTGGCTTTGCAAGAAAAAGTTGTTCCATTTTTTTGAGCCACCTTTTCTGTCTTTCAAAATGGAGACAGTAATAGTGCCTACTTTAAAGGGTTGTTATAATGATCAGATGGTTAATATACGTAAAGCGCTTAGAACAGTGTCCATAATAAGCACTGTAGAAGTGTTGGCTGTTACCTTGTACTTAAATAAGCTAGAAATGTCACTTTTAGATTGTCTAGTTTATTCCTCAGGAACATCACTTGATGAAGTATGTGGGTTTTGAAGTAAAAGTCTTTGAGTTTCTTCTTTATTTTAACCTCAGTCGTATTTCTTTTTCCAACCTTATCCCTTACCCCCTTCTTAATCAGCTTCAATTGTTTTTTTTAAAAATATTTTGAAAGCCTGTATGTTTGAAATAATACCAAATGCTTTCCGGGCCTTTCTTCTTTTCGTGAACAGAAATGATGGAGGTGTGGGAGGAATAGATTTATTCTCCCTCATTTATATAGTGCTGCTTGTGTGCCAGGCTTAAACCTACATGCAGTGAGGACCACAGCGGGACTTCTGCCATTCTTTCTCCTGAAATGCTTTTTCTATCTCTTCCTTCCTCTCCATCTCCCCTGTTGAAAATCCCGCTCAAGTTCAAAATCTCCATGTCTGCCCCGTCCACAGTCAAAATTACTTGATTCCCTTACCAGTGTGTCCTGTGAGCCTGCCTTGTATCATAGTTACCTGTGTTAGATGGTTTTAAACACACAAACACAGTTGTGAGAAAGAACTTCATCTTACTCATCTTCAGTTCTCTCACAATGCCTCACACACATGCATGCCTTAAACCGTAATGGAGACTAAGTGCCTTTTCTTCCCTTGAAAGACTCATGTGTTCTAGCTGATCAGAAAATGAGAAATCTTAAAGCTTGGAGGAGAGGAGATCTGTTTTTCTTTGTGGAACATTTTGTTCCACAGTATTTTGTTCTTATCTCTGTAATTACACTTAATATATTTTGTTGCAGTTTATATTATCAAGGATAGAGGCTGGTAACTTCATGTCACTGTTCCCAGTGCCTGGCACAGTGCTTGGCACAAAAGTGATCATTTATTAAATGAAGAAGAATTTAAATAAAGAGTATTCCTGTTGGAGGAAATGGTTAATTTAGATGGAGGATAGGAAAAAACAGACGTCTGTGTAGGTGACAAGTAGTAACTTAACTTTGGCTGATGGATAGTAGGGGTGGAGTGGTAGAAAGTAAGACTGAAAAAAATGTAGCTTAGGAAGTAGGCTGAGATGCTTGGACTGAATAGGTAAGAAACCATTTTAATCTTGGAGGACGGGCTTTGACGGTGATTAAAGCTGTGCTTTAGGAAGGTAAACTTTTTGGCAGATTGACACACAGATTGGGGAAAGAGGCAAGTCTCAATTACAAGTTTAGCTACATCAGGGACCCTGGAAGAGAATGACAGAGTTGCCGACGGCAGGGAAGAAGAAGGCCTTACGACTCCGAAGTGAGAGTCTATTTAAACACTACCGCGTTACTCCGTTGCATTTAAGCAGTAAAGCATAGTTATTACCAGTCTTGTAGCAATAGTGTCTAAGTCTGGAATGTTTCTATCAAGAAACAGAAAATATATTTTACCTGGGAGACTGATACTGAAATGTGCTGCCTTTTTTCTCCCCATGTCACAGTGGGCTCCCTTCAGAAGGGTAATTATTCCAGTCAATCTGGAATGATCCCCGGTTCTTGGCAACATAAAATGAAACTTCAGCTGATTCTCAAGTCATCAAAGGCCTATTATGTTCTGTCTGATGCTGCCATGAGTCTGCAGAAGTACGGACGAGCGTTACGATACATTAAGTTAGCTTTGCAGAGCCACGGTAAGCCTATAAACAAACACGGGAGGGGGATCAGAGAAGGCCTCTGAATCGCAATTAGATTTTGCTCCTATTTCTGTTGTAAAGTTTTATTTTAAAATGACTTTTTCTAATCCTGTGTATGTGACCTAGTATTTTAGTTTCTGCTTAGAGTAGTTTAACATCTCTTCATTTTGAAATACATGAAGCCATTATTTATGTATCTGACACAAAATAAACTTAGAGTAGATGCAGTGGTACAAAGCTTTCAGCTGGTAACACATTTTCTTCGTATTTACTGTGTTCATTGCTTTTTGATGTGCTTGTGATTTTTCTCCTTTCCACCCTTTCCAAATAGATACTTATTGCTGCCTCTGCACCAATATGCTTTCTGAAGTGCTGCTGTTTCTTTCTCAATATTTGACACTTTGTGGTGATATCCAACTAATGCTGGCCCAAAATGCAAATAATAGAGCAGCACACCTTGAAGAGTTTAATTACCAAACAAAAGAAGATCAGGAGATATTACACAGTCTTCACAGAGAGTCCAGTTGTCAAGGTATGCCAGAGAGACACTCACTTGATTGACAGTGGGATTATTCAGTCCAGCGCACACTTTTTTGAGCATGTTCAGAAAAGTGGCAGAAATGATAGTTTTGATATTTGCTTTGTTGTTTCATTCATTTCTTTATTTTAAAATTTAGCGTGATCTTGTGTATTGGCATAAAATGGTTTTCAAATATGTTGTAGTTACTAATTATATGACTACAACTAATCATAAAATAAGTTCCAAAGGCAATCGTGTTGACTTTTTACACTACTTTACATGAGGTTTTTCTGGGTAATACTTTTAATCAGGTAACCAAGCCCTGTATTTTCTTTTTAAAAGGAGTAACAGTTGGTGAAAGTGGATTAATTGCCTTCTGAATGATTCCGTGGGGTTAAGAGAAAGTGATTATCATTTTGTGAAGTTAGTTAATGGCTGGTCGTCTTACTGAAAATATCACTGTTTGGAGTTGTCAGACTTTAAAACTGGGAAATAGAGTAATTTTACCCATAGCATCAGTGTCCCTCCTCCTCAGTTCGACGCAGTTGTGTAGCACACTGCAGTTAGAGAATCTTCTGAAGGTGCTTTTGTAATGTATCATGGGATTGTTTTATTATTCTTTTAAATTGCTTTTATTACTTGACATCTACCTCCCAAAAAGTTTTTAACAGTTGACAGCTAGAGGAGTACACTGGGGGAGTAGGGGAATGGATTATTTCCTAATATTTTTCTCTTTCTTCCCCTTCTCTCTGTTTCTCAAATGATTGTTTTATTTTAATAGACAGTGGGAAAATCGTATGTTTGACCACTCCCATCATAGCAATTTCATGTAAAATACTTCTTTGTGAGAGTGATGTTCTCCATATATTTGAGTGTTATCAAGAGGAGTACTACCTGTTTTTCTTTTTTTTCTTTTTTTTTAGCAGCACCACATTCTTGGGAAAGGAGTACTACTTTTTTTCTTCTTGAATTTGGATCCTGTGCCTAAGTTTACTCCATTCCCCACTAGATGGCATTTTTAAATCTTTGAGGACTTGTCTAACAGCTTCTTCAGTGACTTAAATGTAACATTGGCACATTATTTCAAGAACTGTTTTTATCCATTTAATGAAAAAGCCTTTGTATTAGCAGTTAACGGTCTATACCAGTAAAGAAGTATACCTGGGAAAATCCTGGCAATTGGAATTGTTTGGTGTTTATGGGCAGGAAAATATTTCTGTTAATCAAACATTAATGTCCCAAAAAAATAGTTTCATAAATAAAGTGATCTTTACTATGAAACTTAAATTTTGTTACATCGATTGAATGTTAGTATATTTATACTGTATTACATTTATTATTTTGAATTCAAAATGTCAGTTTCCCTTAGTTACTGAAAAAGAAGGTTTCACATGACTTGCATTCATACTGACTTATTTTTTCTTTTAAGGATTTGCATGGGCAACTGATTTGTCTACAGACTTAGAAAGTCAACTTTCTGTTAGCTGTAAATGTTATGAGGCTGCTAATGAAATCTTGCAATTTAGTGATTTAAAAAGCCAGAATCCAGAACACTATGTACAAGTAATGAAGAGAATGGGTAACATTAGAAATGAGATCGGTGTGTTTTACATGAATCAGGCAGCTGCATTACAGAGCGAGAGAATAGGTGAGTGTCTCTTTGGATTCCTCTTCATTGCCTGTTCTGTTAGAAAATTATGCTGATTTTTTTTTATGAGTAAAGCGAAGAACTGTGGCAGTTGATTTTACGTCATAAAGGGGTGCTCTGTTAGAGAATTTTTTAAGTTCTCCAAGAAATAGGAGAAAACTGTTATTTTCCCTTGGGATCTATCATTTCTGTGTTCTCTATTCCCACTTTTATACTTCACTCCATCTGATCAATTCAGAAGCAAATTGGACAACCAGCCATGTGCCAGGCTCTTTGTTAGATATGTAACTGGCTACAACATGGCCCCCTTCTAGTTGGGAAGCCAGATATGAATACAAATCTCTGATAAATGCTGTGGATAAGTACAAATGAAGTACAGTAGGGGAGTGGGGGAAGGAAACATTTATTGAGGTTGTAGGCTTCTTGGAAGGAAGGCTTTTGGGAAGGTATAGTTGAGCAGGGTGGTATAGGATGTGTGGAATGTCTGCAGGCAAATGTGAGGACAGGTTGCTTTCCAGACTGAGCAGGCAGCACTAGGAAGAAGCCAGAGGTGGAAGGTCCCATGAATGTGTAGTGTGGCAGCCCATGTAAGTCAGGCATGGCACGATGAGTCAGCTGGGCCATGTTGAGCTTGAGACACCTGTGGAATGTGTGTGAAAAGGTCTAATTTAGTAGCTGATTAGAAATGTGCTTAGAAGCTATTAGGGCCAGTGAGACATAGATTGAGAACTATTCGCATAAAGGTGATAGTCGAAGCCGTGAGACTGGATGAAAATGTGAAGGGTGGACACAGTGTGGGAAAGGAACGTGTCTGAGGGGGAACTGAGGGTGGCAGGTAAATTGAGTAGGCATATCTGTGTGTCTGTTGATCTGTGAGCTGTGCCTGGCAGTAGGGATACAAATATTGCCCCCAGAGAGTTCATTGCTATCGGGATAGCCTATGCATTTAAGGTGCATCTGGAGGAGGGAGTCATCGAGGGAACATGGGAGGTAGGCAGGAAGCCAGGAGAGTTGGATAAAACACAGGTTTTAAGAGGTTATAACCTCTTAAAACTCCATGGGACTACAGCTTTTGAATCTTTACAAAATGGTGCTTTGCTTAGATATTTTTATTTGCATATTTTAATATCAGTTAATATTGAGGAGGGTTATGCTTAAGTGTTGTACAGTAGCCCTGTCTTATCACAGCGTATGTATTCTAAGACTCCCAGTGAATACCTAAAACTGTGGGTAGTTGCAGACCTTGTATGTCCTGTATTTTTCATACATACTAAAGTTTAATTTGTAAATCAGGTACAGTAAAAGATTAATAACAATAATAATAAAGTAGAGCAATTGTAACAGTATGTCAACATCACTACTCTTATGCTTTGGGGCCATTATTAAGTAAAATAAGGGTTATTTGAACACAAGCACAATAATATTGTGACAGTTGATCTGATAACCCAGATGGCTAATAAGTGACTAATGGGCAGGTGGCACATACAGTGTGGAGATGCTGGACAAAGATGATTCACATCCTGGGCAGAATGGAGCAGGGCTACTTCATGAGGCTACTCACGACGGTGCACAGTTTAAAGCTTATGAATTATTTGTCTCTGTAGTTTTTCATTTTTTTAGACTGTAGTTGACCACGAGTAACTAAAACCATGGATAAGGGGAGACTACTGTATTAGTCTACAGGGGCTGCTATAATAAAATACCACAGATTGGGTGACTTAAACAAAAGAAATTTATTGTCTCATAGTTCTGGAGGCTGGAAGTTCAAGATCAGGGTGCCAGCAGGGTTGGATTCCAATGATGCTTCTCTGCTTGGCTTGCAGATGGCCGTGTTATTCTCTGTGTGCCCTCCCGGCATCTCTCCCTCTTATAAGGACACCAGTCATATTAGATGAGGGCCCCACCCTTATGACCTCATTTAAGCTTGATTACCTCTTTAAAGGCCCTATCCAAAATAGAGGCATATTCTAAGGGACTGGGGGTTAGCGTTTCAACATAGGAATTTGGGGGGCACCCTGCACTTCATGTAACGTGCATGATGACAGCAGTGCGCTGTGGTTGACTCCCGACGGTAGACTCTCCACCAGCCTCCTGTCACTGCCATTCTCCTCTCATCATCACATCAAGGGGTGGTGGCGAGGTTTACACTGATGTTTGCTTACGCAATTGTTTCTTTCTTTGTGAAGTGAGCAAATCCGTGTCTGCTGCAGAGCAACAGTTGTGGAAAAAGAGCTTTTCTTGTTTCGAAAAGGGAATTCACAACTTTGAATCAATTGAGGATGCTACAAATGCTGCTCTTTTATTATGTAACACGGGAAGGCTCATGAGAATTTGCGCACAGGCACACTGTGGTGCGAGTGATGAGTTTAAACGTGAATTTTCACCAGAAGAAGGCTTGTATTATAATAAGGTAACACATTTGCTTGTATGTTGGCCTCATCCATTCACACCTGTTGTTTGTTTACACGTTGCCGTTGTTCCCCTAAAATATAAAAACTAAGTATAATTAAACTATGCTGATGTTACAGGAGTAGACAGGTCATTAAAACACTTAGAAACTAGCGTAAAAGTAGTAAGAATTTAGTATTGAAGGTGGCATGTTGAATTGGTAGGGAAAATAGGAGTCAGTAGACTGTGAAACTACAATAAATGTCAAATGGATTAAACATGGACATGGAGAAAGTGAAACTAAAAGTTGCCAGAAGAAAATACAGATAAGAATTTTACACTATGGGGTAGGGAAGGACTTTCCCAACTTGGCACAGTAAACAGAAATCCCAGGTAAAAGTTGAATAAACTTAAATGTATAAAAATAAAGGTTTACACATGCACAACAGAAAGTAAAATTGAAAGCAAACCACAATCTAGGGAAAATACTTATACACAACAGATCAGAGGTTAATACACCCTTAATATATAAAAAAGAATTAAGAATCGTTGAAAATAAACCACCCAAATACAAAGGCAAATAACCTTGAACATAAAATATATACATTTAGAAAAAGTGGCTAATATGTATGTGAGAAAAAATGGCAAAATTTAAATTTTTATCAAATTTAAATATTGAGTTTCCTTTATTTATCACATTGCCAAATTTTCTGGCAAATGACAGCATCCATTGTTGAGGAGGGTGCGAGGGAAGCAAGCACTCACGTAATCGAGTACTTTGAAGCCATTTAAAAATGACATTAGTGAAGAATGTTTGAGGCATAGTAAGTTTTAAAATAAAAGTGACGTTCTTTTTATCTTTCATTTTAAGTTTATATATACACAGAAAAAAGAATGAATAAATACACACCAGAAATGTAGACGTTACTGCTCTGTGATTTTGTTTGTTTAAATACAACGGCCATGTATTAAAGGATGGGGTGACAAAGTGGAAGGAGTTACTTCTTTTTACAGTAAAATCTGGCACATTTTTAAATCTAGTTTACTAGTTATGTAAACTGTAATTTTTGTTTAGAAAGAAAAAAACCCCAAGGAAGAAGATGCATCAGCATGAGTCAGAAAACAGCACTAGGGATCGGCATCCTGCAGACCTGAGATGGGATGTGGAGTAGCGTTCAGTCCACTTTAAATAACTTTCTTGAGTAAAATGTTTTCATCAACTTTTGTCCTTTCCTCATATTATTGTCCTTTTATAAACTCTCCCAAATTAAATTAACATCTGGGTAGTTTTGAAGTAGGTTTCATTTTAATGCAGTATTGGTACATGTTCAAACTGAGTCAGAAATCGTCACTTCTCCCTCCCTCGCAGGCTGTTGATTACTATTTGAAAGCTCTAAGATCACTGGGAACGCGAGATACACACCCAGCTGTTTGGGATTCAGTGAATTGGGAATTGTCCACTACTTATTTTACCATGGCAACTCTACAACAGGATTATGCACCATTATCTAGAAAAGCTCAGGAGCAGGTAACATTTGCTGGATTGTAAAATAAGTCCTCAACCTTATTTATTCCTTTGTTTTGCAGATACTGAGCATCTCTTGTCATCTGTTCCTTGACAAGGAGTATTTAAACATTTAAAAAATTCTTATAGTCATATTATGAGTTTGTCTTGTCTTTTCTCCCCCTTAAAAAAACAATAAATAGATTGAAAAAGAAGTCAGTGAAGCTATGATGAAGTCCCTGAAATACTGCGACATTGATTCAGTGTCTGCGCGACAGCCTCTCTGTCAGTACCGGGCTGCAACCATCCACCACAGGCTGGCATCCATGTACCACAGCTGTCTGCGGAATCAGGTACTGTCGCTCCAATTGAAGCGCGATGCCAAGCCAGTTCAAAGTTTGCTGGGTGCTTTTCTTACATTTCCATATATATTTTAAATGTCATCTATTCTAATTAGCTACTCTAGAAAAACTTGTAGGTGTTTTCCTCTCACCTATACCATATATTTTTCTCTACTATAATTGGGTCTTAGTTTGCAAAATTATATAGTTGCCTGGGTGTGTTATTTAGATTTTTTAAAATGTGGTTAGGCCTTATAGTGATGTTTCCATGCAAGTTTTAAAGTATGATCTCCCATCTTTTATTGTGAAATAGAACATGCATATAAAAGCACATAGAAATATGTGTGGAACATATGTACAGTTTAAAAAATAACAAAAGGAAACCCCTTTGTGCCTGGCCTGGAAGTTAAGGGGAAGAGTACTCTAGAGAAACCCCAGGTGTGCCTCCCTTGACACCACCCAGATGAACTGCTGTCCTGAATTTTCTACTATGTCCATACCTTTTTTGTTTTTGCCACTTAAACAATATGTTTACATTTTATTTTGTTGTATGCTTTATAAAACGAATCATACTGTATGTGTTCTTCTGTGGCTTACTGCCTTTCACTTTAACATCAGTTTTTTTGATTCATCCTTTTTGGTGCATATAAGCTGTTTATTTTCTCAGCTCAATAGTGTTCATTAAGTGAATATATCATAGCTTATTTGTTCTATGATTAATGAACTTTTGGGTTGTTCCAGTTTGGGGCTATTAGAAATAATCTAGTATCAACAGTGTTATACATGAATCCTGATGCTCAAATGCATGTATTTCTAAGAACAATTTGGGGCCTAGGACAAAAGTACCTTCAGAGAGATTGCGTTGCTTCTGCCAGGAGTCTTGTGTTTACGGTTTCTCAGTGATGTTTTTTGTTTGTTTTGTTGTTTTTCCCCCATTGCTTAGTCCCAAGACAATTTATCTTACAGTCTTTTGGCATGGGTTTACTTCTGCATTGCCCTTATCCTGAAAGTCTTGTCCTTTGAGGTCTAGCTTAATCTGGAGAGGATTTCTATTAATACTTGGCTTTAGGAAGCCTGCAACCAAAATTCAGGTTTGCCCAGATGGCCTAATATCCTGAGAGCAAAGCAAGGTTAAGAGTGCCAAGAAATCAGTAGGGGAAGAATAGTCTTTTCAGCAAGTGGTTCTGGGACAACTGGATATCCACATGCAAGAGAACAGAATTGGACTCCTACCTCACGTCATACACAAAAATTAACTGAAAATGAATTAAAGACCTAAATGTAAAAACTAAAACTTTAAGACTTATAGGGAAAAAAACAATTAAAAAGCGTTTAGTGATCCGGTCAGAAGACTTACTAAGTACTTACTGTGAAGCCCCAGCCTTAGGATTTTTTTTAAATTTTATTTTTGGTTCTAGGTTGGTGATGAACACCTTAGGAAGCAGCACCGGGTGCTGGCAGATCTCCATTACAGCAAAGCTGTAACGCTTTTTCAGCTTCTGAAAGATGCTCCCTGTGAACTACTTAGAGTGCAGTTAGAAAGAGTAGCATTTGCAGAATTTCAGATGACCAGTAAGTCTTAACTTTTTCATTTCTCAGATATGTATGCATTGGCTTAGTGTTGGAATGTCTTAGAGTGAGGCAGACCTGTGGATCTCTCTTGGATGTAAGTAATACTGTTTTCTTTTTAATTTGCCCGTGGTTAATTGCTTCAGGTAGAGACCAGAAGTCTCTACACTTTTCGAAGTGCTTTTTAAAACTTAAAGAAATGTATTAGATTATGTTTGATGACTAGCAATATGGAAGTATATAGCTCATGAATCACTTATTTGAAAAAAATTTTGACAAATCGGTTTAGACAAAGATTTAAATCAGCGTGAACAATTGGGAATGGAGAAGCAACAGTAAGGGGTAGTGGTCCTTACTGAATCCCTCTAAACGTAGAATTGACACTGGGCAGCTTTGGGTTACGGTTCTAGAACAGACACTGCTATAGAGCCTGACTGAGGTAGAGATCAACCAGGAGAAAGAAAGAGAGAATGCTTTATTCCGTTGTTTTCCGTGGCAGGGAGTAGGCAGGTACTCCAGCCACTCAACTTTTTTTCCCTAAGTTCTCTCCCTCTCACTCACCAGCTCCCTTTTCCTGCAGAGGGGTCTTTTGAGAAATAACTCTTGTCTGGGAAAGAAACAAGAAACAGTTATTTGAAGTGTGGCAATTCAATTGGTTTCATTTCAATTTTTTTATTCCATAAAATGAAAATAAATACTTTAAGTATGTGTGACTTTGTATAGGTATGCAGTAAGCCTGGGAGGATGCACGAGACACTGATAACATTGCTGCCTCTGGGGAGGGAACCTGGGAGGCCGGGAACCTTGTAAATTTGGGAATATGTTACCTATCTAAAATAGTTTCTGCAAATGCTTTTTACTAAAATTGTTTTTGTTTTTGTTTCTTTTTTCCAGTATGGAAAATGCATGGCTACATGTGTAGGATAGTTACTAGGATTAACAGTAGCCCTTTCTAGGGGAGGGTTTGGGGTGATCTTCAATTTTTACTTGCATCTTTGAACTTTCTGGTATGTTTGAATTCCTTAGAATGAGCAGGCATCATTTTTATGGAGAGATACTGGGAACAAATTTACTAAAATCATAAATGTGGTTAATGCCCCTTTTAAAATGTTTTAGTAGTATGAGTACCTTAGAAAAATGATGTAAATATTTTAGGAGGCTTTGTTAGCCAGGTTTGTGGGGTTTATGAGCCAAGTTAATAAATGCTCTAGTTTGTAACACCTTTTATTGTCTTATTTTACCCAATATTTTTTTTTCTAGTACATACGAATCAGATTTACCTTCCTAATGTCTTTATTATCTGGTTCCTGCCCCAATAGCATTTTCATACATAATAAATAGCTTGTCTTCCAGATGCTAAATCTACACTGAAATCACATTTATCCATTGATTTTAAAGATAACAGGTTATTTAGAAAGTTGAGGATTATGCTTTAAAGGAAGAAGGAAACAGTTATTTCCTCCCCATCTGTAGAGTAGGGGAGTCCCCCAGACCACCCTCAGGTTTGGCAGTTCACTGGAAGGACTCATAGAACTCACTGAAAGCTGTTCTGCTTATGGTTAATTACAGGAAAAGGATATGCATTAAAACCAGCCAATGCAAGAGGCACGTGAGGCAGAATCCAGGAGAGTTGCTAGTGTGAAGCTTCCAGTTTGTCCTCTCCCAGTGGAGTTACAGATGGCGCTAACTCCCCCTAGCAATGATGTGTGATATGACAGTACTCATGGAGTGTACCAACCAGGGAAGCTCACCAAAGCCTTGGTGTCCAGAGTTTTTATTGCAACTTGGTCGCATAGACATAGTTTACTGCCCCGTGGCTGATCTTAGTCTCCAGCCCCTCTGGAGATCGAGCTGTTAGCATAGCTGAAGCCCCCACAGTAAATCACATTGTTAGGCTATCTAAAGGCCTCCCAGGTAAACAAAGACACTCTTATCAGGCAGGACATTTCAGGGGTTTAGAGATCACCTTCTGGGAGCCAGGGACAAAGGCCAGACCTCTGTTTGGGTAAGAGTAAACCTTTGCTACACCACCACATGCACAATCGAATGTCAGCTCCAGGAGAGCAGGAGCAAAGGTGCTTTGTAGTGTCTAACAGCTACAGAAAAGTTTTATTCAGAAGGTTCATAAATGAAACCTGTTCATCTGGTCTGACTTCCTGCCTTGAACAGAAAGGTAATACACCTGTTTTACAGGTAAGACAACTGATGCTAAGTGCTTAAGTGACTTGACCAACATCACTTGACCATTTACAACTGGTAAATAATGGGATGGCCCTCAACCCCCAGCTTCCTCTCCACTGGTCCCCTTTAACCTAATGCTTCAGGTACTGGCTTCTGTTCTGAAAGGTGATGTTCTCAGCCAGACAAAACCAAATGGTAAGGCAGGGAAACA
>RJWJ010037099.1:0-15677 GCA_004363605.1 Indri indri | reverse complement strand
CTATTGTTACTATTATTGTTGTTTTCTTTCTTTGTCAGATAGGTGTTGAGAGTCAACTAGAAGTGTGCAGATCTTGAGTTAAGAAGTTTCTGCATCCCCCTAATACATTTACCAGCACCATCAGCTACAAGCCAAGCAAGTGTCACCGATCCTAAGCTTGCTTGGTGAGTAGTTGAGTAAGGGACTAATGAAGTCTACATTCACTTGTTTTTACTTTCAGGGTAGAAGGATACAGCAACTTGGTTATTCCAGAATATATCACTTGCTGTCCTTTCTGTGCAAAAAGGAGGCTACATTTGGTTATTTGGATTGAACTGGTGGTAAAACTATAATACTCCTAGATGGAGGTGGTTAAGAAAACTAGGCTATTTTTTTCTTATAAATATGTATGTTTTAGTCCCTGTGAGCTTCTATGACAGCATACCATAGAATGGGTGGCTTATAAATAGCAGAAGTTTATTTCTCACAGTTCTGGAGGCTGGCACTTCCAAGATCAAGGCACTGGCAAATTTGGTGTCTGGTCGGGACCTTCTTCCTGGTTCAGAGACAGCTTTCATCTTCTGAGTCCTTACGTGGTGGAAAAGATGAGGGAGCTCTCCAGAGTCTCTTTTGTAAGGGCACTAATCTCATCTGTGAGGGTTCCACCCTCATGATCCAGTCACCTGCCAAAGACCTCACCTCCTAATGCTATCACATTGGTGGTTAGGATGTCAACATATGAATTTTGTGGGGACACAAACATTTGGTCTACAGCAATATGTTTACATTATTCATTTAATCTATAAAAATAAGATTTCTACTGGATGGGGTCATAAAAGGTACCTCCCAGTTTCACTGTCCTTTTGTAGGAAACTTCAGACTATTCATTAATCTCCTAAACCTCTATTAATGGCTTGCGTTTTTCTCTGTGGCCTTGGAATTTTTTATAGGATTCTGTGCCAAGATATCCTAATTTGACGTTGCTAAATATGGTAATCACTAATCCATCAAGACGCAGTTTATAATCCTTCTCCTTAGCAAAGTAATTTCCCTTCATTAGCACCAGAAATGAAGTCTGGGAAATTCTGTAGCACATTGGACCAGTATTGTGGTATGCATTTCAAACAGCCTGGTATTGTATATGTTTGCATACATCTTATTTGTATTATGAGATCGTAAAGTCCATAAGAGAAAGGCAAGAAAATCAATTTAGGAATATGGGGAAAGGTTTGAAGAGAACTCCTAGATGCCATGCAGATTTAGCTTGAGTAGTAAGTAGTACTTGACACCAGTTAACTTGATCTCACTGACCTTGGTTTAATGAGCCAGAGATGGCCCTCTGTCCCCAAAGGAAGGTGATCTTCAAGAAGTAACTTGGCAAGAGCTCTGGCTAACAGGTATGTTGAATACATCATGGTAGTGCTGACCTAGGCTGATCACACAGACAATGAGCAGAAACTGGTTGGGCTAAAGCTAAAAGGCACAGAGTGAGGGCAGTGATACTGCAGGCAAGCAGATAGCACAACATAAAAGTCAATGTAAAGAAAGTAGTTAGGAGAGGCAGGAGAAGATTATCTGCCCTCCTTACCAACTCATTTATCTTTATGGTAAATCTCATTGACCCAAGTTACTTAAAAACATGGCTAATTCCTTTTATCTGAAAAAAAGCCTAGCTAATGCTGCATCATTTTATAATCTCTTTGGTAAAAATAACTCTTTGTATGTGTTGAGCCTAAATATGCTGCCTTGTAGTTTTCATGCACAAGTACTTCTCATGCTTCCTGAAATCACACAGAAGGTGCACAACCCTCTTGCCAGTTACAGGCCTTCTACGATGAAGAGATTTTTCAACACAAAGGAATGTTGTCTTTTACAGGAAACAAATGAGTATCTATGAGAGCTTCATGTGGTATACCTTCTACCGTTATCTCAGCAAGAAATAATAGAGTATAAATAAAGGATTTAAAATTTGCTTATTAACACAGTTTGCTAAATGGACTATACATAAATGGTAGTATGATTTTTTTGTGTGGCATATCTAAGATTAACTTTAGTTTTAATAATTATATGTCTATTGGAATATGTATCAGGAAAATATAACTAACATGGCAGATCCATGGTTTCCTGGATTCTAGTGATTAGGACAGATGGAACGTAGGTATTTAAGTTTAAAATATGAATTAAAAATGCTAAGGAAACAATTTTAGTGGCATGCACTGTATGGCCAACATAATGGGGGATGTTTGCTAATAACTTTAAGTAGGATAACACTTCTTAAAGAAAAAGCATTAACGGTTAGTATGAAATACCAGAAACAAACTGGATCAAGATTAACACTTTTAATTTTGCTTTCTAAATTCGAGGGGTATGTTTTATGATATTTGATATAGTTTAGGAGATGCATTGCTTTAAAAACCAGCTTAAATATAAAATAAAGAAAATATTTTCTATGCTACCACAAGTAATACAAGAGATAAATATCACTTCAAGGTCAATATCATGAAATTGGAATGCTTCTTGAATTTTTTAAGAATGTATCGAGAAACAACTTTTGTGTCAGTAGAAATATAATGAAGAGTTATCGTTGAACCCAAGATGACTTATAGACACATATAGCAGCATGCAAAAATATAAATTAAAAAACATTACTTTCAAGAGTCAGAGGAAAAAAACCTTTTTCATAATGGCTGTTAAAAGTCCATTTCCTTGTGGTATGCCACATAGTTAAAGGAATGCAGTTGAAAGCAGAGCTGTGGTGAGTAATTCTAGGGTACATATCCATTAAGAAATCATGACAGCAGAAAACAAAAAGTTTAGAGCAAGAGTGGCTAAAACCAAGTATCTCAAAAGAGCTCTTAAGTCCAATGTAGAGGTGAGAATATATGATTTCATTACTGTATCATTTTATTGCAGGATAGAATTCAACATTATCGGTGTGATTTTTCACAGACTTTATTGAGTTGGGAAGGGTATTTATTAAATATTGACAATAATGTTCTACCTGTTTTCTCTACATCTCTTGTCTTTTCTTTCTGACCCATCAGGAATACTACAGGCACATTTGTCTCCCTGAAGCACCCCTTAGACTGTTTTGCTCCTCTGCTCAACACACCTTCAGGGGCTTCTTTCCGAATGCCTCCTGATGTCTTAATTCTTCAGCATGCCATTCTGCATGTCTCTACTGTCTGTTCCAAATCTACCTTTCGATTATTTTCCTCTATCCTTGTATTTGTTTATCTTGATTTTATCTTAACATACTGTATCTGTCAGGGTTCTCCAGAGAAACAGGATCAATAGGAGTATGTGTGTATATATATATATCTCTCTGGGAAACCACCAGTTTTTGCTCTTAACACCTTCAACTGATTGGACGAGGCCCACCCACAGTATGGAAGGTAATCTCCTTTAGTTATACTCAACTGACTATAGATGTTAATCACATCTACAAAGTACTTTCACAGCAACATCAAGACTAGTATTTGACCAAACAACTGGGCTCCATAGCCTAGCCAAGTTGTTGCATAAAATTTAACTATCATACATGCCTTGCTTTTTCTTTCTCTATCATGTTATTTTTTTTTTTTTATTTCAGCATATTATGGGGGTACAGATGTTTAGGTTACGTATGTTGCCCTTACCGCCCCCACCCCCCGAGTCCGAGTTTCAAGCATGTCCATTTCTCGGATGGTGTATCATGTTAATTTTTAAACATTTTTATTCGGTATACCTTATATGTTTTTGCTCAACATTCCTAAAGTTGAATACCCTTCAAGCCCCAGCTCCTTTTCATCCTTATTTGAGAAGTCATCACTGTTCATTTCAGCCAGTAATGATAGCTGGGACCTGTGAAATTCTGTAGCAGAATGCACCACGTATATAGCATATATTTCATTCTGCCTAGTATTGAATGTATTTCTGTAAGGCTTTTATACTCTATGAGAGCGTTGAGCTTTTCAAAGGCCAGGGTCATAACACACATGTCTTTGAATTGAGTTAATATATAATACATTGCTCTGCACAAAGGTGCTTAACAATTTTTTTTGTTTTTTGAAGTGTTGAGTGCCATTAATGCTTAACCTCAAAGAATTATAAATACATTCTGGCATACCATACACAGATTAATGTTAGTGTGAGTTAGAAAAAATATAATTAACATCAACCAATGAATTCTCAGATATTAAAGCTTAGGATGACATTGAAATAGAGACTTAGGTTTGAATCAGTTATTAAATAAGTAATCGAGGGTCAATATGAAATTATGACAATGTTGTGAAGTAGTATGTGAAGAAATTAGGTTTGTGGAACATTAATGTAATGTAGTCTTAGACTGGAAACGAGGAGATCTGAAATTATATAGCTTCTCACGCCATGTCTGTGTGATATTAAGACATTTTAGCTCTCTTTTTTTATATAGATATTCTCTTATCTTCCAACTCTTAAGGTGTAATTTGTTATTTAGATTTCTTTTAAATATAGTCTGACCACAACACAGATAATGCATACATGAAAAAAATCTGTGATTGGTAGACTAAGTTCAAATAAACTATGTATGTATTTAATGAAATACGATCAAAAATCTGCTAATAGCAGATACAGAACATCTGTAAGCTTAGAACTGAGTCAAGTAGATTTGTAATCTAATCTTATTATTCTGTGACATTTCTATTAAATGAAGGTCCTTGATCTTCCTGACATCCTCCTCACATTTCTAATGTGCTCATAGTACTCCAAGGTAATCATGATCATTTGCAATTATAAATATCCTGTTATCAATTAATTTGCAGTTCACTGGTAACCATCTGATTATCTCTAACAAAGCTGCACTGGCATGATAATTATGTTGAGAGTAATTATCATGTAATTGCACATAATTATTTGTACCTTATTAAGTGCTCACATGATTAAAATATTTCTGGTCAAATAAAAATTATACATGGGACTAAACTTTTTTTGGAAAATAAGAGATGTTGCTTCTTGGACTTCTCTTCTTTAGATAAAGTAGAGCTGTCTGGCTGACATTCCCATAATACCCCAAATAGGATGGATTGGTAAGGAGAGGAGAAACTTAGATTTCATTAATACAATACCTTGTACATCCAATGAGTTGAGTTAATAAACCTCAACTTTCAGCATGGATGAATGCTTTCCCTGTAGTAGCTCTAACAAAAAATATTACCCTATTAAAAGTGTACACTATGAATGTCATTAAGGACAATGTGTTTTTCATGTTCAACACCACCATTAGCAATTTTACACCGAACTTTTATTTTTCTCATAGTATTCTCTCCCCAAAACTTTTAATATTCACCTACTCATATTTAGTGTGTATTTTAATTTTCAAGGGCTATATTTAGGGTAGGGTGGTATACATGTATAATTATAAAAGCATCTCCCAAATTCGTTTATTCAGACATCCATTATAGGGCAACTATATATATCAGCACTGTCCTTCGGAGATATTATGTGAGCCGCTTAGCCAAATTTAATTTTTCTAGTAGACACACACACACACACACACACACACACACACACAGCCCCAGCAAGAAACAGGTAAAGTTAATATTAGTAATATATTTTATGTAAAACAACTATTAATTCAAAGGTACTCAGTATAAAAATTATTAATGAAATATTTCACATTATTTTGTGCTAAGCCTTAGAAGTCTGGTGTGCGTTTCACTTATAACACATCTCAATTCAGATTAGCCACATTGCAAATACTCAGTAACCACATGTAGCATGTGGCTACTGAATTAGATGGTGCATGTACGTTGACTATATCTACATGGTAAAAATATGAGAGTCCTAATTAATAGTTTGCTCTCTGATTTTATGGATTTTCTGTGAGTTTATATTTCCTAATCTGGTAGAAAAAAAGATACATTGAGCCTAAAACATACCTGTTTTTTCAAAAAAGCTAAAATGTTTTCTAGAAGGATAGGGATAGAACCAACATTGATGGATTGCTTTGCCAGGTCATATATGATGCTATGTATATTTGCATTTATTATCTAATTTAATCTTCACAATAGTCCGGAAAGATATGTTGTGTATCCTTACTTTACAGATTAGGAAAGAGAGACTCAGAAAGTTTAATCTTATCAAAATTGTATAGCACATAGTGGAACTGGGATTCAAACTTGGCTGTCTTTGACCACAAATTTTGTTTTATGATTTTCAAATAAGAAACACATATTTTGGGTCCACTTGCTCATTGATGAGTCTAAGTAAGAGGATTTTGAATGACCTGGGCTTCCCTAAATATTGTGTAACACTCTTGATTGGAAGAAAGTTGCTGATTACTTTGATTCTTAGGGTTACTCTTGACCTTCCTTATCCATTGAATTAAGTTTCCCAATCCAGTTCCTTGAATTGGATTCTTCTGATAGCTAGTTCCAGCAAACTTATCTCAAATGCAGCATAAATTGTCTTCTGGTGGCATTTTAACTGAAAGTTTGTTGACTATCACACATGCTTGTAGAAAGCCTACCTTTGGGGATAACTCAGTGACTGACAGTGATGCCTTAGCAACCATCTGATTGCAGTTACAGAGGAAATTTACCTTGGATTGAAGAATTGCATGCCATTGTGATTGACAGAGTCTGTAAGACAATCAAGGACAAACCCAGAGTGAATTGAGTAAGTGGCTATGAGCATTGACAGATAAATCATGTGTCAAATATTGCCTAGCCATCTGGTTACTACTCATGATTAGGCTAGACTCATTGTGTTTAGCTTCTTATTGAGGGCAGCTACATGGGAAACTTGTTTGTTTTTAGTTTATCAGTGAAATGTGCTTTATCTGCTAACACAAAATGATTCTTCCTAAAGTCAACTTGCAAAAACATCAGCTATACGACTCCAGCATGACCTTCAAAAAGCTTTATTTGGGAGATTGCCATAACTATGCTGTAAAATAGTTTCTCATTATTTTAAAGTGATTGATGCATTATTGAAAAAATATATTAGGTGCTGAATGTTGTCCTCATGAATTGGTGCATAATTCCTTAAATAGTAATAAGAAAACAAAAGTAACCAACCCCAGGGGATTTAGAAGCCTGCAAATGTTTAAAGACCATTAGCCAATCTGTATGGCTAATGAGAGGTGATGAGATGTCACTGATAAGCCATGCATAAAGGGACAGGTGCCTTGTGTGAAATTCTGAAAATTCATATTTATCAGAATTTGTCAAACACCAGGAGTCATTTGAGTGAAACACCTCTAGCGAATATTTAGTTTATTTTCGAGAAAAAATGAAAACACAGAGAAGTGAATTGTCCTTTGTGAAATTGTGCTTGGAATGGGGCTCCAAGTTTACTGACTACTAATCCAGTGATATTTCCTCCAGTAGCTTTGCTGTCTTACATTTTAAGTACAAGGACTATTCGGCTTATCAAATATTTGTTAAGAAAGCCAAAGTTGCTTTTCATCACTGATGGATTAAGAATGTTCATTCTGTTTTCAACTACCAGATTATCCTTTTTATTGCACTTTTAGAAACATTTTGTTGTTATCGTTGGTGGTGACAGGTATGGTGAACAAGGTGGGAGCTAATCAACTGTAAATTCCCAGAGAAAATAGCAACAGCACCAGTTTTGGTGGTATGATATTTCTATTTCCATATGCAAAGTAGAACACTGCAGTAACAAGCAAATAATATGACCCAATGTTATGTGGTGATCTGTGTATCATTTGTTCCTCTGCAAGAATAGGTATTGACTGCCTTTAGGCATTTACAGTAAGCATACCAAATCCATTCTAATAGGGATGGATTCTTGCAAAAACAATATAATAGAATCAATCCAGCAAAGTATAATTTTATCATGAGTTACATGATGTTCCACTATGTTAACCCTTATTTTCCAACATGTTTTGGACAGTACTGCTGAGGTTAGACTTCTCAGCAAGTACGCTAGGGGGTGCCTATTTCAGGATGTAGCCAGCGATAGCCATTTGTGAGTGGAAAATTAATTATCAACTGTGCTTTCCTTTTTCTTTATCCAGGTGTCTGTCTGTCTCTCTTCCTCTTTCCCCCTTCTCCCTCCTTCTATCTCTCTTTCTGTTGTAAGCTATTCAAAAGAAAGATTCTAAATAAGTTCACAATAACACTAACTGAATTGAGATGATATAAGATTGTTAATTGTCTTTAATAGTCTGGAGAAGTAACATTAATTATATCTTGTTCATTTCTTTATCACTTAAATAAGAGATTCCAAGTTAATGCCTTTTCATCTTTTCATTAATAAGTAGCCAATGTGTAACATCTACCATCCATATAACTTAATGAACTATCTGAACTAGTGCTTAAAATTATGAGATGACCAGCCAAAAAAAAAATAAATAAATAAAACTATTAAATATGCAGCTTATTGCATATGTTATGAATTACCTGAGTTAGTGCTTAAAATTATTGGCTAATCGCCTAAAAAGCTATTGAATATGTGACTCATTGTAACATTAATAGAACAAAATATGTCTTTCTATAATCCAATTGTTAGTAATGTGGGAGCTATTTTCCAAACAAAATTTCCCTATAAGTTTGTTTCTGTCTTGGTTGCGAACTGGCACTTTTGAGATAAAGCCACCAACCCAGCATGTGTGTGTGTTTTTTTTCCATCCTGAATGATTTTGTTCAACTTAAAATGACTGTTCCTAACAGCAGGTGCTCTCTTCTTTGTTTCGAATTATATGCTGAACATGCCTTGGGTGTTCAAAAATACTGAAAAAATCAACTGTAAAAATTCTGGGTAAAAAAGAGCTATATACATATAGTAGGAAGATAAAATTTTAGCTCTAATTCACATTTTCTCTGAAGAAGATTCTTCAATAAGTTCAATAACTAACTTTATACATTCAGTCTTTTAGGAAATTTTTGAATCTATTTTCAAAATATATCCAGAAGCAGAAAGCAGTTATAACATCTGACTTGTTCTTACATTATGAATGAAATAAAATATCTGATATGTATTAATCCTTATGTATGATAACCACGATTTTACTTTTCTTTTTTGTTTTAATTAATTTTAACAGTTTTGGGGGTCCCCCACTGCAATATCCAATGAATTCAACTGACAAAGCCAGGCAAGTTTTGTCACCAGAATAGTTAACTTCATGAGCAGTTTAAGTCTGTGTATATTTTCTCTTGGTTCCCAGAGGTGAATCTGAAGCAACAGTAGAATTTTGCCAACATTGTTTTTTCTGATTTTAATTTTCCTCCCTACTAATTTCATGGCTCTTTTTTTGTTTGTTTTGGTTTCACTTTTGGTCCAATAGATTATTCTTCATTATTGTCAAGAGTGATTGGGAATTTGGTTTTATGGTCTGACCATGTGATCTCTGTAAGTGGATTAGTGGTTTATAGAGATCCGTTCTCTGTCAGGTGAGACAATGGGGAATCTAGTTGAAAGTCTTTATCTGTTTGTGTACTTGTCAATTTTGACCTTGAATATATTAGAGGTCAGAAAGAGAGCCCTTTGATATCTGGACTGTGTGTAATTGGAAATAATGGTATGTAACCAAAGCATGGAATGTTACATTTGAGAATGATGCTCACTAAACCAACCCAAGCTACTAAGTTGCCATAAACCTTTACCCCAAATGTAGCAGAGACAGAAGACACTACTTCCCTGTTAGAAAAAACAAATATATTTGTGCAAAAATATTTTAGGATAGGAGAAACAGAGATGATCCGCTTCAGAGAACATGCTAGTGAAATATATTTTTCCCACATGGATTGAAAATTTTCATTGAAAGATATTTCCCTTCTTGGAAGGAATAGAGGAGGACTTTCAGGCACAATAGAAAAGATAGTCCCAAAAGACAGAGCTCAGAGCATGGGTGAGGATGGGTGTGGCATCTCATATCCTGGACACCTGCTGGTGCAGCCTCACTGGGGACACACAGGCTGACTGAGATGTAGGGAAGGAGGATGCCTGAGACACAGTTGTCTTCCTCATGTTTCTGAGATGTCTCTTCCTGTTTATGAACTACCTGCTTGCCATGGTTTAATGTTTGTGTCTCCTTCAAACTTCATGTTGAAAAATAATCTCCAGTGCAGTAGTATTAAGAGGTAGGGCCCTTAGGAGGTGATTAGGCCAAGTGGGTTCTGCGTTTAAGAATGGATTAGTGCCTTATAAAAGGACTTGAGGGTATGAGCTTGCCCTTTCTGTACCTTCTGCCATGTGAGGACACAGCATTCGTCCCCTCTGGAGGATGTGGCAACAAGGCATTGTCTTGGAAGCAGAGAGCAGTCCTCACCACACACTGAATCTGCCAATGCCTTGATCTTGGACTTCTCGGCCTCCAGAAGTGTGAGAAATAAATTTCTGTATTTATAAATTACCCAGGCTGTGGTATTTTGTTATAGCAGCACAAACGGACTAAGTCACTGCCCCTGCTCAAAAACTGTAGGTCCTCAGAATATGGATGAAGGCTGCAGGATGTGGTACTTGTCATTCTGCTTTGCTTAAGACAGAAGGGAGGTGGCGATCACAGGATTGTTCAGCTATAAGCTCTGGCTGGCTTGGATTCCTCTTTGCATTCACTGTTGTGTTGTCTTCAGCGTCCACACTACCCAAAGACAGCTTTGGTTGGAACGTGGCCTGGGCTCTGTCTGCTAGGAGGTTGACACTGACTTGGCATTCTGCAGGGGACCTTGCTGGGTGAATCCATTGAGACAAATGCTCATGCTTTCTCTAAATTTAGGCTTTTAAGGAGCCTGTCTCATTTGAGGCGGAAGTGAGGGCATCTTGCTCACCAGGGTCTCTGTTTCTTCACTATCCTTGGCAGAGAGGCCCTTTTCCTCTGGCGTGGATGTTCCCCGAACCTGTATCCAACTTATGGATTTTTTTACTGATTGCAGGATGCTACAGTTCTTATTTTCTTCATTTGGGTCTAAATTAGTATCCTAGATCTTTCCTAGGGCCTGAAACTGGGAGATCCATGCTTCTGCCACCCCAGGGTGCTTGTTCTACCCTCTAAGTGGATCTATAAAACCTGGGAGGGTGCCATATCCCCACTGGGCATGCTGTGGGGCTGGGGCTTGGAGCCCTTAGCAACCGTCTGAGTCTGTGGCACAATTATGAACCTGGCCCTAAGGTGGTACCTTTGTTTTGAGCTTTAACTGAGAAGAAAGATGGTCTTTGGGGCATGGCTTTTAGAGATTTTGGACTACCAAGAATGGTACGGGGTATTTGTTTGTTATTAGAGCCCTTAGACTACTCAGGTTATCGCACTATTTGGGAGAGTCTAAGCTCACTAGCTTTCAGAATGTTTGATTTTGTTTGATTTGTTTTTGTTTTTTGAGGCACCAGGTACACCACAACCTTAAATGTACTGTCTCCTTTTAACTGTTGGCTCTTGAAGACACCTCTAATTTCATCTCCCATATCTCTACTCTCTGAAGCATGGCCGTGCCAGGGCTGGAGTCCCTGGGAGCACAATTCCCATCCTTACCCCTGGGTTTATGGTCTGCGGTTGCTCTACTCATAGTTAGCTCTGGGTTGCCCCCTTGGTCCCATTTCAGTCACACTCTGCCAGGTTCCTTCTTTGTTGTAGAGTGTGAGGGGATAACTGTTTGTTACATGCGAAGACGTATCTGCTATTTGCCCTAGCCTGATGAGTCTGTGCAATGCCATGGCAACTATCAGAGCAGGACCACTTCATGCCTCTGGCCTTGCTCACCCACAGGAGAGGATTAGTTGCCGCATTCTCCCCCTGACCCCATTACCTGTTTTCTCACCTCAACATCTGAGTCTGCCTCTGACACATGGATGTTTGAGTACAGAGAGGTGGCATGGTAAAAAGGCCAGGATTGAGATTCTCTCATCTGACACCATAGTTTTATGGATTCAAGGACCTTGAGAAGTGAGCCCCCCACTTCTGCCATTCATGAAAGCAAATCAAGTGGAATTGTATCACCTCTTGAGTGTTTGGATTAAGGAAGGACAGCTCCCAAGAGGTATCGTTGATGTTTCTAACTCACTGAAGGTAGCACACTTCTGGTTTCTTATAGGGTGTGGGACTTCTTAGGAGTGGACTATGCAGAATAGCCAGTGATCTATGAAGGATGCTCACACTCACAGATTGCAATCCATTGATCTGCTTCTTCTTCCTGCCCAGTTGTATGTTCTGGACACGTATGGTGTATGTTCTCCCTTGGGCCACCTAATAATTCCCTGAGTAACTCTTCAAATCACTTTTGTCTCCTTCTTAGTGTAAGCCCCATGAGTCTTCATTGAATAGCTTTCCGAGCCCCTTGATAGGTTATCTTCTGAGCCCCTCCCCAGGTTATTCCCCAGCTGGAATTTTCTGAATCCTCTAAATAGAATTTTCCTGGATGCTTCAGTGCAATGCTCTTGAGATCATTGTTTCTCTGGCCCTTCAACACAGAGGTCCATGAGAGTCTATATTTAACCCTCCCTTGAGAGGTTCCTAGTAATTTACCTTTAGGCTTCATTGGCAAGAGTCACTTGGATGCTGTGGGCCTGGCTCCTCTCTTGTTGTCTGAGCCCATTTTGAAGGTTGTGTCCAAGTTCCTTCCTCATCTCCTTGCTGAAAACATGTTCTTCAGGAAGGATAGCGATTAGGATGTAACATTAGAAGGCTGGGCTGTCTGGAGGAAGGTTGGGAGCTGGAGGAATAGAGGTTTCCAGAGATCTCTGGACCTCAGGGGGTAAATAAAGCCCACAAACTTTCCAGCTGTTTCTGCCACAGTGCCATTTCAGAAGTAGAATTTTAGATGGAGTGAGAGACTGTGCTTCTTTCTGGGCCATAGGGAGGGATACCCTATAGTCCCTAATTTGAGTAGGAGAAAGGCTTGAAAGTAGGCCTGGGGCTCAGTCTGAGCCAGATATAAGGGCTGTAATTCGGGCAGATGGCAATGGGTTCTGTACTGAATAAAACAAAGGAATACTCTCCTGGGGAACAGGAGAGTAGGTCTACAGCCAACAGACTCCTTTGCCTTCCCAGGATGCCCCAGGAAAGCTAACTTCATTTATGCTTAAAATCATGCCCAAGTTCTTGTGGGCTGTGCAGCTGCTCTGGTTCCCCTTCAGTGCTCCAGGAGGGTTGAGGATAGTGCCCTGTTCATCCTTATGTAATTCCATGAAATTCAGAGAGTTCAGTTCATAACCTGCCCTGAGATGTTTTGGAAATGACCCCTCATTTTTTTCCCCCCCTGAAAATCCACTCTCTTTATGACTTATGTCTCTAAATGCTTATTGACATCCAGGCTAAAAATGAAGAGGCTGCCTGTCTCACATGTAGGGTCTGCCCAGAGAGGTATGTAATGCATGGGGAGAAAGATGCTCTTGATGTGTGTACACCACAGTGTGAGCAGGTGAACAAGTCTTCAGAGAGGCCTGCCATGAGGAGAAGGCTGGCCTGGGAGCTGTGGTCTGTGCCTGAGCATATTAGGATAGAAGGGGCTAACCCACTGAAGAATTCAGTAGATCATGCTGGGATGGTACTAAGTAGAATAATAGTCACAACAGATTGAATTAAAGTGGTATATGATAGTGTTGGAGTGGAGAGGGTTAGTGTTATAGGATGCCTGATAAAAATCAGTTGGATACATGGAATGGATCAAGTTTTGAGAGAGACTGATATCCTGAGAGAGAGAGAGGAGATAGGTGAGGCCATACTCCTTTTGCCCCTACAGTGACCCTGAAAAACAAGAGTACAATGAAGGGCTGTAGCCCCCTTCTCACTTTCCTCTCTCTAGGTTGGATGGAGATCTTCATTACTCATGAAAAATAAGACTTCTACCTTTAATTCATAGAACTCTATGTCCCTTTCTATGTTTTTTTTGAAGTGGATAAGCGTATTTTATATTATTTCTTCTTTGTAAAGCTCAAATAATGAACTTTTGGTGAGTGATCCTCAGGTGACTATCTGGTCAGTCATCCTCTGCTGAAGATGAGTGCAGAATCTTAGATCTACAGTGATCAGAGCTCAGGTTTTACCATCTGATCTGAGGATTTTAGAGGCTGGTCATTGCTCAGATCAGCCCTGACACGAAGGCCTGGACTAGTGTCTGCTTTTATGGGAACGTTATGATGATGAAAAAGGTGCTGTGGGACTCTGCTCTCCTGCAGGCATCCTGCACTCACTTCAAAGTCCGATTTGAGGACACTAAACCACAGAGTGTGAGATTCTACCCCAGATCCCTCTGAGAATTTATGTGTGAACTTTGGAGAGAACCCTGTCTCCCCACTCTAACCTTTGCCCTCCTCAGTCTATTCCAACAGAAGGGTACTGGACTGAGCTTTCCTGAGAGGTCTGATCTCATTGATTTAGTAAAATGCCAAGAAAAAAAAAATGAGTCATTCTAAACTAAAATTTTAAATACCATATGATCTAGCAATCCCACTGCTGGGTATACAGATCCAAAAGAAAGTAAATCAATATATTGAAGAGATATGTGTACCCACATATTTGTTGTAGCATTATTCATAATAGCCAAAATATGGAATCAACGTAAGTGCTTGTCAGTGGATGAATGGATAAAGAAAATGTGGTATATATGCACAGTGGAATATTATTCAGCTATAAAAATGAACGAAATCCTGCCAATTGTAGCACCATTGATGGGAATGGAGGTTATGTTATGTGACATAAGGCGAGCATAGAAAGACAAATACTGCATGTTCTCCCTCATATGTGGGAGCTGTCTTCTATCTCATGAAGATAGATAGAGAGTACATTGGTGGTGGCCAGAGGCTGGTAAAGTTGGTGGGGAGGGGAAATGAAGAGAGATTGATTAATGGGTATGAATATGAAGTTAGATGGAAGAAATAAAACCTAGTGTTTGATAGATAAGTAGGGTAACTATAGTTTGCAATAATCTATTGTATATTTCAAAATAGCTACAAGAGAATGATTTGAATGTTTTCAGGACAAAGAAAAGACAAATATTTAAGGCGATAGATATCCCGATCACACTGATTTGAACTTTACAAATTGCATGAATGTATTAAATTATCACATGTACCCTGAAAATATGTATGTCTATTATGTATTAATAAAAACAAAAGAATAAAAAAAGAGTCAATCTAAGCTGGTGGGTGGATAAGGTTCCTGTATCTGATTTTTGTGTGTGTCTCTCTTTTTTTCTCCTTTAAATAATGATTAAAAGAGGATCTTTCTAGAGGGAGCACAGAAACAGGAAGAGATATCCCACACTACACAGAGAAAAGAAAATAGATAAAACGCTCCACGGAGTTGAACTGGAGCTCAGCCATGGCCATAAAAGTTCCTCAGGAAATAGATTTCTCCATTTTCTGCCAGGCACTACTTCCTTGGGACCTGGGTACTGAATGTGAATACTCTAGCCTAGGGTTGCAGGCTGGCGTCTCAGAGATATGGGACAGTCTATAGGGGTGGAGGGAATGGAGGAGCAAAAAGAGATGAACTTATACCCCCCCACCCCCCACCAACCATCTGTCTATCTCAGCATCCATTCTGAGCCTGTTACATCTCTATAGCCTTCTTTGAGCCTTGCTATTTTCCAAATTCAACCTTTTAGCGTATTGCATGAATCTATGTGCAGGTTTGGGTTAGGACTTAGAAATAAGTTTACTAAATATATATACATAGATATATGATACACACACACATACACCTTACCTTAGTAAAGTTTTCTATATATTTTATATATATCCAGACATTAGCTGGGTTGAACCCCTTGGAGTTCTTG
>RJWJ010037098.1:0-15704 GCA_004363605.1 Indri indri | reverse complement strand
TAAAAGTATAAACTGGAACATTCCTGGTCAAACTAGGCCATGTGATTACCTAAGCTATAATGTTTCAGCACAAATATTACTCACTGCAAGTAATATTCTGATTAATATAAGATATTCACTTTAGGATGGGCGCGGTGGCTCACACCTGTAATCCTAGCATTCTGGGAGGCCGAGGCAGGTGGGAGGATTGCTTGAGCTAGGGAGTTCAAGGCCAGCCTAAGCAAGAGGGAGACCACTTCTCTACCAAAAATAGAAAAACTAACCAGGCCTTGTCACACATGCCTGTAGTCCCATCTACTCGGGAGGCTGAGGCAGGAGGATCACTTGAGCCCAAGAATTTGAGGTTGCAGTAAGCTATGATGATTCCTTCCACCCTCACCCCCATCACCCAGGGTGACAGAGTGAGACTCTGTCTCAAAAAAAAAAAAAAAATTCACTTTGGTTGACTCTGAGTTCAAATGTAAGTGATGATAATAATCCATGACATTCGCACTTTCCGTTTAAAATATTTCCCCTGAAAAAATAAAGTAAGTGCTTTAAATTCATAGATAATTAGTAAAATCCTTTTAATTCTGCCTTGATCACTTTACCATGATTTGTTCCATCTCTTGTCATTTCAGCATCCTGAATTACTCTGTTCTACTAAATTGTTTATATCCATGTAAATATCCACATTACAGTGCTTGTTACTAGGTCAGCTCTGCTCACCTTGTAGTACTTTAAGAAGGCTTTTACCTTTAAGCAAAGAATTGGAACATTTACACCTGAATTGAAAACATTTAACTTTCTAATAAATATTTCCACATGAATACCTAACTGATTTGGTAAGAAAGTGGTAAGAATAAAGACTACTGAAAATATCCTTTAAATTATACATCATGAGATACTTTGTAAGTGTATTACCTGTAAATATAACTTGACCTCGATTATAGAGTCAAAAATGAGATGCTAACTAGTCCCATAACATATTTATTAATAATATGAAATATCTTCTATAACTTAAATAGTTATATAGTGGCTACAATTGAAAAAGCTCCTATCAGTAATTTCTTTTAACCATTATAAACTCAATTTTAAGGGACAAATTTACATAAACAAAAAATGTTACATATGTGCACATAATGAATCACCTTCACGTATACAAATGTTTCTAAATATCTTCATTTACAAGTGGAATCAGTCCTTTAGTTCTTATTAACTACTCACATGGAGACCATTAACTATACTATGCTAATTCATTTTCCCTGCTGCAAAGTTAATTATAAGTAATCATGAGGGTTTCAGAATTGGACAGCACCACTGGTTTCTAACAATTGGCCAGGCCCATTGTTCTGAGGAATAAGTAGGCAAAGGAGATAGGCCGAAGGACAGTGAAAATGGCTTGGCTATATTGTTGTAATAAACCTAAATTGCCTGTGAACATTACACCTTTAAATTCCTTTTCCAATAGTCTGAAAATTATCCACTAAAATTCACTGCATATGATAAATTGGCACAAAATCCTAAGGAGTACAGCAATTAGTTCTAATTAAAAGTTTTCAGAATGAATGCATTTGGCTGATTTTTAATAACAGATTTTTTAAGAAAACCAATGACATAAATGAATCCAAGTAGTCCGGTAGCAGAAAAACCCATCCTTAACTTTAATGACATACTGCTGTTTGATCCTTACACTATGAGTGGAAGGTATACGGCCTTGTTTTTCTAATCTCAGTCTAACCAAAAGCACTCCAGACCTTTTAGTATTTTTATGTTATTATGAAAAGAATCAATATTTCTGATTAATATAAGCCATTCTGTTTGGTTCAGGCTAAGTACAAAGTCAATGCCATTTATTATTTTAATAATAAAATGCTTTTATTTATTGACTTATAGAATCAATTTCGGATCTCAGACATTAGAGAGGTACATAATGTTATGAAACCTGTGGGAATGATTATAAATATCAGCTACAGTCTTCTTTTTGAAATATCTCAAACAGAAAGATCTTAAACGATTAATTAGAATTCTATATAACCCCAATATGTATTTTACATTGCACAATAGTATGTTAATGCACTTTTAAATTGTGTATATTGAAATCAATACACATAATTAATTTGAGATTTAGTTTTCCAAAGTATTTCTACAATCATTATTTATCTAAATATACCAACAAAGAATCAATTGAAGTATAAATCTAGGGATTATTTCATGCATTTATCCAAAGAATGTAAACTTCAAATTGCTAACTAATGCATCCAAAAGTCTTCCTTGTACTCTTTTATATTCATCAAATTTTAGTAGTTTGGAGCAAAATACCTACTGTAAAATCATAATTGCTCCATAATTGCTCACTTATAAAATATTTGCCAAAAATGTTAGCATAAAGGACAAGTTCCCATGGATTTTGCATTTCAAATATCTCATGCACAGCTTCCTAAGGTGCCACACTAGCTATTCAAGATGACAGTACTTCCTGCTCCTTCAACCTGTTATATGCACTCATACTACTATGCTTTTCCTCATCATCTATAATATCACTTCCTACTCATCACCCAATATTCAGCTTTAATATCACCTCAACTCTGTAGACAAATCAATAGTCCCTCGTTTGTGTTTCCAGAACATTTTCTAAAACAAATTTTTATGGCACGTATTGCTTTATATTTCAATTATTTGTTTATATTTCTGCTTTCCCTGTTAAAGTGAAATGTTTTTGGAAGTCACAATTATGCTTATTCTACCTTTGTGTATAAAATTTTGGTTTGACTGTAGCTAGAATTGTATATGACAAGTAAAGCCATAATGAAGGAGAGAGAATGCAGGAAACAAAAAAAAAAAAAAAGAAAGAAAGAAAGAAAGAAAACACTTTAAGGTAAATATAGAAAAAGAAAAAGTCAACTAACTGGCTAACCTGGTTTAAAATAAAACCAGATAGATATATTAAATATGGAGATTCAAAAACAGCTAAAGAAAAGAATTGTAATGTTTCCGACACAAAGATAAATATTTAAGGTGATGGATATCCCAGTTACCCTGATTTGATCATTATACATTGTATACATATATCAAAATATCACATGTACCCCCAAAATATGTACAACTCTGATATATTAATGAAAAATACTCTTGCCAGAAAACCAGATAGTATTTTGGCAGTAACTGCAACCAAAATAATAATAACAAATTATGACAATTCAAAGAATTTCCATTACAACAAAATGAGTATAAACATTTAACAAAGTTCTCAGACACTTACATTATGACTAGGATCAAGCAAAACAAAAATTAATTACATAAGATTAAATAACTGATGAAAGATAATGAGATAATACTTTTATGACTTTTATTTGAGACATTTTGGATCTTTATTTAAATGATTTGTTTTCCAGATTTAAGGAAACTGTCTCTTAAGCTGCCTTACAGTTTACAGTAATTTGGTATACTTTTATGAACAAAAGTGGAGGCATTTACTTTTTTACCCTACTTGATCCCTCCAAAATTCAGAAATTATTTCTGAATATTCTTATTTTTTATGGAAATATAATTGTTTCAATTAGTTCAATAAGAATTTGTTCTCTCTTAGAAATTGAAAACATTGGTTGTATTAGAAATATATTCCAAGGCTTTGACTGGAATGTCATATTTGAGACTATGCACAGTATATCTGGCTTGAAGGGTTCCCAGTCTTTCGGTGAATGAGCAAAAATCGTCACCTTCTGGCAGGCCTGGGAACCTTAAAATTGTAGATTACATCTGAAGTCTTCCTTGATTTGTCTCCCTAGCCTTGAGCATTGTAAATCTGAGATTCCTATGTAATCAATTGCTATCTGTGCTGCACTCATGTAAACAACTAGGCAAAATTGATGGGACTAAGCTTACACAAAAAAATTGGTATTACTCTGATTATCTTTTGTAGAAACAAAGATGACTGTGCAAAAAAAATTATGTTTCTAAAGAAAAGTGTAATACACCTGTTAATAGATTGCAGCCCTGTGCTTTGTTTTTGAGTTTTTATTATTTACTTATAGACTAGACTAGATCCTAAGTTCTTCTAGTTTCTTCCAATTCAACTTTCTTCCATGGAATTACCAAAAATAAGAGTTCTGTTCCTGAAGTCCTATAAGGTGAAATTTTATAGAGAAATTTTAATGGACAAATCTGGTGCCTGATGTGTTTTCCCATTACAATGCTCATTCCCAAATAAATATCACTTTCTTTTAGATATTCCCCTCTATTATTTATGTTGACACACTATATGATGTCTGAGGTCCTTGCCAACATTGTTATGTCAATTAATTGCCTTAGAATAGCTATAATTAAAGCCTTTATGATTCAACTTTTTTTCCATATTATAAAAATGTGCCCTTTATTATGTTTAATTGATTTCCTTTCCTAACCTATGAGGCACACTACCTCCATCCTCTCTCCAAATGATCAAGTGCAAAGAATTTATACATTTCTTCTCAATCTTTGGTCCTCAATATGTGGTCATGCCTTAACTTCTGTGCCTGTTTTTTAAATCTTTTCCCCAAAGTTACCACAAGTCCTACCTGAATAAAATGAGGATCTCTGCTTTGCTGATTTGAAATTAGTCATTTACCAAATCAGTTACAATTAGACTTTTCAGTATCATCATGAGATGTGGTTATTGCTCACTTTCTAGAATCGGTCATCAAATGTTACACATCCTTTCTTCAAAAATTTTTGAAAATCTGTTTTCCCCTAATTAATTCCTCTTTTTAAAGATCAGCTGGGGTAACACAGTAGCTCTTTTGTTCTACAGCCCTTCTTAGTTTCACTTTTTCTGACTGCAATCCATATTGTTGGTAAAGTAGGATTCTTAAAGCACAGTTAAAATCATGTAGTTCTAGTTAAATGGTCCTCTGTCTTTTCCAGGAGACTGAATAGTATAGTTTTTCTGGGAGGTTTGTAGTGGTAAAACAATGCAGTTTAGTTTTCATTTCTTTGATAAAAATTAGATTGAGTACTTTTTGTGTGGTTATTGTCTATTTATATAATTTCCTCTGTGAAGTATCCATTGAAATTCAATTCAAGATTTTTACTTGTCCTTTATTTTGATTTGTTAGTATTATATATTTTCTAAAAACTCTTTCCAGTCTGTAAGTTTCATTTTTACTCTCTTGATGGTGTCTTCAGAGAAACAAAAGTCCTGTTACTGAAATCCAGTTGATCAACATTTTCCTTTTTGGTTAATGCTTTGTTAACAAAATTAACAGAACTTTGTGTACCATAAAGTCATGAAGATAATTTACTATTTCATCAGCTCAAACTTTTAATATTTATTTTACCTTCCACATGGAGATCTGCAATCCACTATGGAACTAATTTTTTAGTATGGTTTGTAATATTAATCAAGTTTCTTTTTCTCACACTGATATCCAATTTTCTGAGTATAACTGATTAAAAATGATTTCTTTCCCTACTCTGAACGCACGTAATTCCTAGAGATGTCATATCAAATACAAGGCTCCCAGTTATATTTGAATGTCAGATAACCAAAAATTTTTAAGTATAAGTATGCTCAAAATACTTGCATTGAAATATTACATGAGACACATTTGTAGTAAAATTTTGTTATCTGACACTGAAATGTAATTTGATACAATATCTTGTATTTTTATTTGCTAAATCTAGAGACATTCCCAATTTTAGAAATTCATATAAAGATAAATAGGATCAGCATTTAGGGACCCACAATTTAATTTGTTTCTTTATACCTTAAAATTACTAAGGAAAAAAAATCTGTTATCAGGATGGGAGTGGGGAAAAGCAGTTATTCTACATGTTTTCCTATTCTGCTAAAGGGGCAGAATTATGAACTGTGGTCTAGGGCAAGATTCTAATACATTGTGAGCCATGTATATAATTTAAAATTTTCTATTAGTCATGTTTAAATAGTATAAAGAAACAGATGACAAGTTTTAATGTTATAGTATATTTTCTTTAAATCAATATATCCAAAATGTTATTTAACATATAATCAATATTACAATATAGTAATGAGGTATTTTATATTTTTTCATATGAAATCTTTGAAATGTAAGGTATATTTGACTATAGATGCTGTTTTTTCAGAAATACTTAATCTCTACTTAGATATAAAAGTAAACTTGCTATTTAAAAAGCAGACCCATATATTCAAATTGTTCCAAAGTTACTTAAAAATTTTGTGATAAGCGAAATAAATGTCTGCTTTTAAATTTAAATTTAAAATAATTAAAATTAGTGGAAATTAAAAATTCAGATTGTCAGTAGTACTAGTCGCACTTAAAGTGCTCAATAGCCAGATGCAGTGAGTGGCTGCTGTAGTAGAAAGTACAGCTCTAGGGACACTGACAGAGTATCTAAAAATCTGCCGAAATTTAAAAATAAAAATGTTAACCGAAGAGGGTTGTTAAGCTGCTGCTGATATCATGTCTCATTCATAAATAACATACCAAGGTTGTAGTGTGTACCACTTTATTTTCTCTTCTCTAATAAGATTGCGGGGATAAAAGCCACATCATGTCATTGTTGCCAAAAATACACAAAGGTGTACTTTTTAACACCTTTGAGCCTATTGGAGATATGCAGAATGGGCCACTGTTTCTCTCTTTCTCAGAATAAAACTACAGTACAATAAACAGGGACAGATTATTTCAATGCATAAAGTCATCCACCATTCCTGGTTTTCTGGAGCAACTTTCTAATTGGCTAAACTAAAATACCTCTAAATAGCTTTCCCATTATGCTAACCTATGTTTCAATTTGTCAAACATTTTGATGTATTTGATACATTCTGCCTAAGAAAAGCCAAACAAAATTTCATCATGAAATTACCCATGACTATGTTTTGGGGCAGAAAATTAATGTATAGCAGGTGTTTGGACTCAGGTTTTTGGACCCTCATTTTTGACACACAGAATGTCTTCTTTCCTTAGACAAAGTTATATTTGAAGCAAGTAGACAAATGAAATATGTCATGTGACATGTCAATACCTCAGGCTAGGAATGGAACAGATACCAACAATTACTGACAATACCAAGTATTATCTAACATCTGAAGAAGCATATTACTTGCCTGACGTTACTATCTACCTCCCACTCCCCAATCCAGGATTATTGTTTCACCAGAACTTTCTCAGTGATGTTTAGGTTGTGCACCATACATCTTACATAATAACACTATATTTTACAATATTATGTTGTGTATTTATCTCCTGTTGTCTATGTTCTACTATACATCCTGACATGTTTTTATTTTTAATCAACTTATAAGCATCTAAAACCTGACCCTTTAAATATTTAAAACAGCTATGATATTCTCATTATGAACACATATGAACCCAATAATGCAAAAGGAAATTAAAGCTTGAGCCATTTTATGACATGGGAGTGTCATAAACAAATGGTATGTTAAGTTCTGCTGCTATCACAGTGAGAGTATAAACAAATAAAAGATAGAATTATTACTAGGAATGCCAATCTGCCCAATAATGATTAAAGACAAAACACACACACACACTCCAAAATAATTAAATCTCTAAACTAGATGCTAGAGAAACTAGAAAAGGCAACAGTGGGATGCCCCTCTCAAAAGACCCTCTTCCCAAATCGTTTGTGATTTAAGAAATAGCTTTCCTGGGAGATTACATGTTGTTAGAAATACACTATGCATCAGAAAATGTAGGTTTATAGATTCCTTTAAAAATGAACAAAAACCCTCAACAAATCTAGAAATGTGCATCTATATTTTCAGTTACATTGTTTTTAATAGATTTGAATATAAAAATAACAATGTAAAATGAATTTGTAATATTATTTCCTCTATAAGTCTTTCTTATAATTGAAAAATACCTCTGTTAATGTTCAGAAGATGTCATTTAGACTACTTTTTGGCTCCTCTATGCAGCTAAAGGAACCACTGAAAAGATAATTTTCCTGGACATGTGCTTATTAGCTTCTCCTCTACCTGGTAACAAACTCAAGGAAAAAATATGTCCCCAAAAAAAAAAAAAGTGACATGGTCAAGTAAAACTTATCAGATCAATGGATTCCTCTGCATTTTTAGGAAGACAGCATTCAATGTACAAGTGTTAGCCAGTTCCTGTATTATCCATAACTTTTTATACCATGTTTCAAAAGAAACAATTTTCAAATTTGTGACTTAGTATCTTAATGTTGTATTTTTCTTCTTTTCCTTGGAAGTTTTCAACTCAGTCTTTATCCTAATTAATAAATGTCCTTTGGATGGAATATCTATGTAGAAAAGGCATGTTCATATGCTCATATGCATACACAACTCTATGCATTCCCATTCTTAGAGAATAAAGTAAAGTACCATTCAGATATCTTTCTTGGGCATGGTTTGGAGAATGCAAAACTAGAACCTTAAAGAGTAATGCAATTTAAATTTATATGTGTCCAAAATACAAAAGGAGAACCAATAACAGTTGGATTATACCTGTATTATATTCTTAAGGCTTTCAGTTTTTTTAGAGAGGCACATTATGGTGACACTTGATAGTTGGTTGTTTTAGGGGACTTATAGATTAATGTGATTATATCTGTAACTCAAGAAAACAATCTTTAAATTCAAGCAAAAATTACAGATGAAGGGAATAATACATTTTAACAGTAGTTTTCCTGGGAACCTACAAAATTGTTTGATGTCAAGAGTTAATTTTCTTTCTCTTCCATGAGACCAACCCCACAGACATTATCTAATAAGTTTCTCTTTCATAGCTCCTCCTTTCCTACTTCATGTGTCATGGTTTAGGTGGCTGTTTCTCAAATTTCAAAGGGCAGAACACTTACCTGGGAAGTAGGCTTAAAACATATAATACATGGTAGGTCTTGAATGGATCTTTACCCTCAACCAATACTTAAGAATCAATGAACTGGGATCTTATGGTGAGAAGGACACACACTCTGTGGTTGAATGTGTTTTATAAATATAGAATTTAAAACTGTTTCTTTTTTTACTATAGGAATTGTCAGACACTTTACTAGGATGGTATGCCTTTTGAATCCTTAATCTAGAGGTATAAAATGCAGATTTTTTTTTACAAAATTTCTATCAACATATTTCAAATCACAACTTTCTGATTAGTCTTATGTCTAGCAATATTTAAAAAGTTTTTCCTTCAAAAAAATCATATTATTATTATAACCAGTCACAGTTTTTGTGTTCAGATATATTGGTATTTTATTTCTCATGTTCTACTAGAGGATCATGTTCAAAATCCTCCTAAGGCATATTTTGGAATGCTCATGATTCATTAATATTTTCAAGTTTATTAAAAAGTTCTTTTTAGTTTTTCTTTTTGGTTTATTCTTTTAGTTAATGCAGTTCTGTGAATTGGATAATTACAAGTATTAAGACAATTGAAATAAATATAAATTTCCGACATGTTTAACATCTGGTACTTAGGCATAAACATATGGCTCTAGTGCAGATGTTTTCAGATATTTGGCTATTGTTCCCCTGTGAATCATAAATCATGGTTACAACCAAAGACTACAGAGCTAAAGTTAGGAATTAACTAACTGAATAAATAAATGAATTAAAAAACAGCAACTTGATATATTTAAAAAAAAAAAACAGAGAAAGGGATTTGGAGTTTTAAAAAGTACGTTTATTCTTCATTTCTTTATCTCCCTAGTTTTTATTTGTTTGTTTGTTTTCCTATACAATTTATATTTTCTACTAATATCATAAAGGATCGGGGTATACAAATAAGATCTCACATTTCGAATTCTGTTATTGTCGGGTTATCCCTACACAGGATTATGAACACATTGATGATAGTTATAGTTAATGTTTACTCAAAGCTTACTCTGCAGAAGGCACTGCTCTGAGTGCTTCTCATATATTAACATGTTTACATGCAAAGCCTCTTCATGATATAAATTATCCTATTATTATCCCTATTTTCAAGACAAAATTGAGAAGGACAGAGTCTGAGACAATTTCACAATTGCATTTTGCAAGATTATTTCTAGAATGGATCCAGATCCATTCCAAGAAGTCTGACTCCAGAATCCACAGACTGAACACATGCTATAGTAGTTAGTTTTATGGGTTTGCTTGGCTAGGCTACATCATCCAGTTATTTAGAAAGACACTAATCTAGGTGTTGTGGTGAAAGTGTTTTGTGGATGTGTTTAACATTTACAATCAGTTGACTTTAAGAAAAGGAGATTCATATACACCAAGAACAGTCAAACTGAGAACCAAATCAAAGACTCAATACCTTTCACAATAGCAACAAAGTAAATAAAATAACTAGGAATATATTTGACTAAGGAGGTGAAAGACCTCTACAGGGAGAACTATGAAACACTAAAGAAGGAAATAACAGAGAACACAGACAGATGGAAAACCATACCATGATTGTGGATCAGTAGAGTCAACATTGTTAAAAAGTCTATACTACCCAAAGTGATCTACAGATTCAATGCAATCCTCAATAAAATACCAACATCATTTTTGGATATCTAAAAAAAATAATTCTACACTTCATATGGAACCAGACAAGAAGCCATATAGCAAAAATAACCTTAAGTAAAAAGAACAAATTGGAAGGCATCAACTTACCAGACTTCAAGCTATACTACAAGGCTATAGTAAACAAAACAGCATAATACTGGTACAAGAACAGACACATAGATCAATGGAACAAGACTGAGAACCCAGATATAAAATCATCTTCATATAGCCATCTGATATTTGACAAAATAGAAGAAAACATACACTGGAGAAAAGAATCCCTATTCAATAAAGGGTGCTGGGAAAATTGGATAGCCACATGTAGAAGAGTGAAACAGGATCCTCACTTCTCATCTCTCACAAAAATCAGCACACAATGGAAAACAGACTTAAACCTAAGACATGAAGCCATAATTCTTATGAAGCCATAAGAATTCTACAAGAAAACATTGGAAAAACTCTTACAGACATCAACCTAGACAAAGAATTTATGAAGAATTCCCCGAAAGCAATCACAGCATCAACAAAAATAAATAAATAGGATCTGATCAAATTAAAAAAAAGCTTCTGTACAGCCAAAGAAGCTATCACTAGAGCAAATACACAACCTACAGAATGGGAGAAAATATTTGCATGCTATACATTTGATAAAGGGCTGACACATAAAATCTATATAGAACTTGGGAATAACAGCAAGAAAAAAATCAAACAACCCCATTAAAAAGTGAACAAAGGACATGAACAGAAACTTTTCAAAAGATCCACTAATGGCCAAGAAACATATGAAAAGATGCTTAATGTCTCTAAACATCAGGGAAATACAAAGCAAAACCACAATGAGATATCACTTAACTCCAGTGAGAATGGCTTTTATCAAAAAGTCCCCAAACAAGAAAAGTTAGTGTGGATGCAAAGAGATAGGAACACTCGTACACTGTTGGTCAGACTGCAAATTAGTACAATCTCTGTGGAAAGTAATATGGAGATACCTCAAAGAACTAAAAATAGAACTACCATTTGATCCCACTACTGGGCATCTACCCAAAGTGAAAAAAGACATTCTGTAATAAAGACATCTTCACTCGAATGTTTATAGCAGCACAATTCACCATTGACAAGATGTGGAAACAATGCAAGTGCCCATCAATACATGAGTGCATTAATAAAATGTGGTATACGTATACCATGGAGTACTACTCAGCCACAAAAAACAATGGTGAACTAACACCTCTTGTATTATTCTGGATGGAGCTGGAGCCCATTCTCCTAAGTGAAGTATCACAAGAATGGAAAAACAAGCACCACATGTACTCACCATCACATTGTTACTAATTGATAAACACTTATATGCACATATGGAGGTAACATCCATTGGGTGTGGGGCAGGTGGAAGCAGGGAGGAAGGGATGAGCACATTCATACCTGGTGGATGCGGTGCGTACAGTCTTGGGGATGGGCACGCTGGTAGCTCTGACCTGGGTTGTGCAAAGGCAGTATATAATATGTAATCTAAATGTTTGTGTCCCCATAATATTCTGAAAAAAAATAATTTCATAAGAGGCAGGAAAATAGTGTAAAGGCATGATGTGTCATTTCAAAACTGACCTGATTTTACTGAGCTGAATTAAAAGGAATGCAGCAAGGTGTTATCTCTTTGTAATGTTCCTATTACACTAGACTCACTCCAAGAATTCCGCATTCAAATGTTTGCAATCTCCCCCAACAAGGGTAAAATGTACATAACAAACATAAGTCACAGTGGAAAACTTGATGCTTCCAGAAATTAGAATGAGTTATCAAATGTCTTTACTATTAGGACAGTTTTCCTGTTAAAATTTGATATTGGTCAGTTAATGGCTAATCAATCCAATTAATGGGCAATGGAATATATGATGTGGATTTTGTTATGTGAGTGAGGTAACTTAGCCTTAAAATAGTTGTCTTAGCAGCTATTTTAAAAAATGTGATTCATAAATTATCGTTAAATTATTTTCTACATTACCAAAGAAAAAAGAAAAAGGAGATACCCTTGGTAATGTTATGATCCTTATACAATCAGTTGAGATGACGTAAGAGCAAAAACAACTTTCCCAAAGAAATTCTGCTTGAAGATTGGTGCATCAACTTCTGCCCAAATTTCCAGCCTGCCAGCCTGTCCTAAAAATTTAAGACTTGCCTGATCTATGAATTTGAAATTTGCGAGCTACCACAATCATGTGAGCCAATTCCTTAAGATAAATCTCTCGATATATACACATATATTTCATTGGTTTGCTTTCTTTAGAGAACCTGCCTGATACACACACTGTGCTATAAAAGGCCAACATAGATTAGGTTTCTCCTCATTACCAAAATGTGACCTTACTGGCATAGGCCACCTAATGCCTTCCCCCCAAAAAAGCTGTCCTTCTCATTCAGCAGTTTTCTGTCAAAGAAAACCTAGTACATTGAGGCAAATGAATTCCTAAATGATGTTCCAAGAACAAATTCTGCTTAAATAATGGCCTGGTGTTCATCCAAAGGGATAGAGAATAGGGCACATTGGTTGGTGGCTCTTCGTGCTCTTTCCACTTGCTAAAATTCTACTTATCTTTCAAGACCTGACCTAGCCACACATCCTCCATGAAAGCCCTGCTGATCATTCAAGTCACATTAATTTTTCTACCCCTTGAAACAACTAAGAATTTATTACTACACTTTCTATTTGCCCTCTAATTATTTATGACTGTGTATTTCAGGTCTACAATTGAATCCTCAGCTCCTGAACCATACCTGGCTAATATCCATGTGGCTTTTAACAGGTGATACACTAAACAAGTATTCAGAAGGTACTTGTTGGTTTGTCAATTTGACTTGTAGCAACCTGAAATAAAGCTGGTTTCATGAATATGGCCCTTGAAGTAAAATCTGATCCCTAAACAATAATTGTCCCCAAACAGTGATGCCCTACTCAACTGCCCATGAAACCCCAAATAGAATACAGCATATTTGTAGAGACAGAAGAAAGGATGATCCTACACTGCACACTAAATAATGGCCCAAGTATGTGCTGAAGTTCCATTAAGATTGCCAGTTATATTTATGATTCACATGTTATCTATTATGTGAAATTATTTTTTAATTAATGAAGATTTCTGGTAATCTTGTCTTTGCTGTCTTTTCACATATGTCGAACCACCATAAATTTTTAGTATCTTAATGACATTTTATGTGATCTCATTATATTAGACCAGTGACAGTCATGGTATGTTTATTCAGAGCCTTTTATGAATATAAAAATTCACTATTTTCTGTTGTACACTTTTTTACATAAATATAACTTGATCCCTAGAAGCTGTCATTGGTAATTAAATTTATTTTCAAAGACTTTTACATACAGAATAAATATTAAATCATCTCAAGGGAGTTTTTCCGTGTCCCAACCAGTAGAAAGAAGTGATAATTCATTGCAGTATACACGGTAATTGTCAACTGAGCAACTTGCTTCCTTATACAGATGTGTTTCAAATTTATAACTCAAAAAATTCTCACTTTATAACCCTCTCCAGAATTATTGAGAGTATATTATTGGTGAAAATTAGTATTATAAATGCCTTACTTAGTTCGTAGATTTCACAAAAATTCTATATTTATGATTTATCTAATAACAAAAAGATATTTGTCAATATTAGTGTGTTCCTGCATGGGTATCACTAAGTAACAGTTTTCTCTAAAGACAAGTATTCTTTCATCAACTATAATCCTCATCTTATTATATTACAACTGATCAAGGACAGTCAATGAAGTGACCTTGTTCTCCTCTATAGGATTCTAAGGATAGTGACAAATTTTATCCATATTATTATTACAGATTCAGTTTCACCTTTAAGGTCGATCACCTTATTCATGGCCCAATATATGTGAGATTCCACTATAATTTGCTTTTTCTGTTCCACCTCCTCCACTACCATCCCATGTGACATTAGTCTATAAAATATAACATTACTACTGAAGTCCCCGTGTTGCTTTAGAAGTTAAAGGGCATTCGCAGAATGTACATTTGAATACATCCCCAGCACTGGTGATTTTAAAATGCACAATTTTTTTAACATGTTATTACTGAACTACTTGCTTCTGTTTTCTCATCCTTACCACTGAAAACTTACGTAAGGAAGGAGTTGACAGAATAGTTTCAGAGTATTATGGTAATAGGTTATTTAGCATTTATTTTGCTTTAATTAATTGAAAGCTTTGTGTTTTCATCAACAAGAAATCTCTACATGAAGATGTGATTTCACTGATAATAAGAATATTAAAATGCAGAGATGGAAAGGTGGCATCTATCTGAGTAGACCAGCTCCAACGTTAAACATATCATGCTGCCCAACATGACATGTCTATTGCAGAGAAGGAGTTAGTTAATTCATCAACACAACAGGCTAAAAGAAAACCTGTTGTGTTGATTGCCCTCATAAATAAAAACAATGCCTCCTTAGTCCCCACCATCATTGTACCCAGGCACGCCATGTCTGAGAGAATAATAAGTGACTTCACATACAGTGTCACACACCACAAACAAAGAACACTTTTATCTCTTGTTACCTCAAACAACAAAGAATTTGTCCTGCACTGCAAAACTTGAGTCATCTTTCTGAAAAATAAAATAGAAACACCCAACAGTTAAAAACTGAGGAGTAGGTCACATATGACAAAAATTTGAGTAAGTAAGAAGTTATTGGTGCTATCTTTCTTTGATCTTCTATTTCCTAATAAAATTTAAGACTGTTAGCCTATCATTTTCAATTTCATGCTTGCATCCTAATTTTAGTAAGTACTTATCATTCTAATGCAGACAAAGGACCAATAGAAGGAAGCAAAGTGTTGGAAATTTTTATTTTGCTAAGTCAAATTGACACATCTCATTTATATGGCACACACAATACATGAGCAAAATGTTTAAGGAGTTATTTTTTTCCCCGAGAGAACAGAAGAGAACAGACCAAGAGGAAAGGTACTGCTTCTTAAGTCAGAAGACTCCGGCTACACTATTCACTAAATAAGGGATTTTGTCTATGTGCTATAACCTGCCTGAGCTTCATTTGGCTTTTTTATAAATAAAAGATAATAAGAGAATACTTCACAGAATTATATGTGAATATGGATATACAGATAAACTCTACAAATGTCAATCTAAATTATACCATATAACATAGGTAATAGAAATTACTATCTTGTAAATACTTCCTCA
>RJWJ010037097.1:0-15703 GCA_004363605.1 Indri indri | reverse complement strand
AGCACACCTGTCTCAGCATCCAGTCTTCCCACTTGCTTTTCCTTCTGTCTGGACACTTTCCCCCTCATTCTTTCTCAGCTCTCAGGCCCCAAGTCAGATACTGGCCATGAGAGAGTCCTGGATCATGCTGCCTGAAGGGGTCTCTCCCCACACTCGCAAGGAATTGGTTCATAGCCTTTAAATCACGTATCCCAGCCTCTGTGTGGTCTGCAGAGTCCTCCTGGTAGTTATTTTCTGGCTGACTCCTACTAGAATGTGGGCCCCTAGGGACGAGGACCTTATCTGTCTTGCTACTGCTGTACGGTCTTAAACAGCCCATAGCACCTGCAAGGCATTCAATAAGTACGTTTTGAATAAATTAGTAACTATCTGGGTATGAGTGTATATTGACAAGTCTAAGGCGTTATTCAAATACATGACATTTTGACAACATTTCTTATAGTTTATTTTTTACATAGCCTAAGATTGTCAGAAAAGTCAGATTATATCATTCAGATCCCAGGTTTGATGTTCTAAGTGGCAGAGACCCTGTAACAACAAGGCACTTCGTGGACAGCCACTCCAGTGACAGCGGCTTGCTCCTCAAGGCTCTGCTGAAAAACCAGCCCTCAGTTTTGACAGAAGAGCATTTCTAGCCGCTCTTTTTAACATATTTTCTACATAGAGACAGTTTAGCCAGCAGTGCCTTCCGTGTTCTTTTGGAATCTTAAATTCAAAAGTGCATTTTGAGAGTGGACACCGAGACAATGTCTGTGTGACAGCAGACATGTAGAAATTCAACTCCATCAGGCGCAGAGGCCCGGCGAGAACTGAGGAATGTTTTATCAGAGGTAAAACTCTTCTTTGGGTAGTAAAGTCAATAGCAGATGCTTTAAAAACACACTGAAATGACAAAGCATTTTTCCTGGATGCTTCAAAATCCTTTAGTGTTGTCCATTGCATTTCTTGTCATAATTTTACTCAGGCACATTTCTGACTCATACAAGGAGCATCGATCGTATCACCAAACAGCCACATGGCACTGGGCCATTTAGAGAAGCCTTCAATACATTGTGGTCTTTGTTTCTTTTAGCAATGAGGTTAAGTCTAGAAGGTAACTGCTGCCCAGAGGTGTCAGGTTGCACAGCAATATGAGCAGCACAGAAACAACTTAGTATTTGGGTGCTTCAACCAGTGAATGCTCAACATGTCAAATGACCATGAACCCCAGTGTGGCATGAGCCACCTCCACGCAGCCCCAGAAACCATAGCACTGTTCTGCTCATCAAGAACATGTTGCCTCAGAATCCTGCCCAATGTGCCCCACCAGAAATTTTGTTATTGAACACGGATTTGCTTCTCACACATTAATCTTTGCTCCGTCATAACTTCTGGTACACGATATGATGGATGAAGAGTAAGAACACTGTTATGATATATATGTTAAAGGCCTATTTTCAGACTCTCAACCCGTGATCAAGAATTACCTTTCTTTGCCTGCAAAGGATGTCTTCTGTGACTAAATGTTTATTTAGAGTAGTGAACACAAGGCCGAGTGATGCAGGAGGGGTGCCTGCCTGCATGGGTGAATCAGCCAGATCTACTGGCGGACGTGTGGAACGACGGCGTACAAACCAGACCACGCCGACATCCTCAGACATAAGCTGGTGGAAGCCCCTCCTGAGCACACTCATCATTCTCCCCACTCGCACTCAGACTCTCTTTCTGGTGTACAGCAAGATTCTGCTGCTCCCTGAAGCCCTTCTACAATCTTCCATCCTGCAATCTTGGCCTTGTCTGGGTTTTTTATACCCGAATACGTATTTGCTCAATCGAAATGCAAACATCTGATTTTAGCAGGTTTGATACTCGATATATTATCGGATAGAAAATTTCCATATCACTGCGCACTCTGTGAAAGAGGATTTCAAACTATTTTTAAACTGTTCAGCAGCCTCATAATAAAGTTATTCTCTGAACCTCTTGACACATTTATCAACCTTGACTCGCATTACTCCAAATATTTCAGAATCCTTCTTGATGATGCTTTACCCGTGAGTCTCTACGTGTAGAAACTTCCATTTGTTTCCGGCATCTACACACATTCTATCACCTTTATTCAACTCTCAAACTTTTCTTCATTAATGTATATGGATAACGTTCAGTTCTGTCACATCTTATTAAGAACTAATGAAGCTCTTCTAGACTTAATTTTAGGACTCAGTGGCTGTTTAGATTTCCTTGGATCAGGATTTGCTTTTGCCATCACAAGCCTTGGTGATTTCTTCTTCTCACAACAGCAAGTTTTGTGGCTAACGATTGCCCCAAGCCTTCCTCCCTCCACAGGGAGCTCCAGCCACAGCAGAAACTCTTTTGTGCACCTTCCAGACATCTTTGTCCCATTCCAGGTACCTCAAGGTCAGTGAACACATCAAGCAAATCTCATTTTTCACCCATCAGGAGTATAAACAAGGCTATGATCACATGCTGTTTTCAACACCTTTTCCCTTACTCTTTTTTGTTTTATTTTTTTTGTTGTTTTCAATGGCTGTTTTAAGAGCACATGATACCTCCTTTGGGGAATAAATTCAATATGGTGAGAATAATTAAGTACATTTCCACAGTTTCAGGGTTTTAAGTTCTATGTCATAACATTGATTTGCTATCTAATAAAAGGAAGTAATGGTGATAATAATAATAGAAACACCACTAACAACAATAGTAGTCACAGAACCACTGATTGCAAAGTGATTTGGAAAAACTTACAAGCCTCTAATTGCAGAATTAGTAGATTTTAGGTACTAACCAACTTTTTACCTTTCTTTTATTTTTATGTAGGCACTAACTGTTAAGGACAATATAACCTAACAGCTATTTACAGAAAGTGATGGCGTCCTCTCAGGGAAAAGGAGATATAATTACATTTTTAAAATATCCTAAATCCAACGATTCTTTCTATAACTTACCTTTTTCTTTTAACTTCCCAATATCAAGTTGCAGTAGAAGTTTGCTGTTAGTTGGCCTGTATATCAAAATTGTACTTAATAGGAATGTATAATTCAGAAGTTTTTATTAATACCTGCTTTGTGAAAATGAACTGCAAGTCAACTAAGATATTTAAAACAGGAACAAAAGAAAGCCTTCTGCAGTGCCAGTGTGAGTCACGGACTTACTCACCTGCTATATTTCCCTCACGGAAGAATCAATGCCATTTCTGCATGTTCTTTCATGGTAAAGATTTTGTGAGCTGAAAATAAATCCTGCTTCACATGCATCTTTAATATATTCAAAACATTGCGTGGTGTAATAAATCCTATTAATTTCTCCATGACATTGATTTCACAAATTTATTTGCAACTTCATACTTACCTATGTGCACTTGTTGTTGTTGTTAAATGAATATCCTTAAGAAACTTCATATTACCTCAAATAAGCAAGGAGAGATTTTTTAAAAAGTATTCTGAAGTCTTAATTCACCATGTTCCAAGGGTTCAATAGAAGCAATTAATGTGAATCCTATTTAAATACTGCAAAACTAATTCTCTTCTTCTACATCAGTCTATTAGCTATAGTTACAGGAAAGGAAAAAAACTCAGTCTTGATCTTTCCGGCCTGATTCCTATCACTCTTGAACAAGTAGGCTTGAGATTAAATCTTTCAGAAAGCACTGTGCTATGTGCAATGACAAACCACTAAGAAACAGAGAGAAACATTCATTTTTTTCCAGATGTTCCTGCATATTCATGATAGATTTAGTGAAATCTGTTCTAGATTTCCTTAACAGATATAAATATTCTTCCTGTCTCATGGACCCAATCAGGAGATACAAAGATTGATGACTGACTGGCGAAAGTCAAGTCAGTTTGTGAGCTGTCCCGAGGAGATGGTGCTACATCTAGAAACATGGTTGTGTTTGGAGAACAATGGAGCCAAGTAGAGTCAGAGATGCTCCTACCAAACACCTTAACTGCTGGGTACCTAAACATGAACAAAGTGAAGCTTATGGTACCTATTTCTATAGAGAATTTTCTGATAATGTATCAGTTATTAATAGCCACGATAATGTTATAAAACAATCAGGTACACATTTTAATGGCTAACAACAACAAGTATTAATTTTTCTTATGTGTCTGAAGGATGGCTGGGTGCTTCTGCTGACCTGGGCCACACCTGGCTGATAGCGGCTGGGCTTGCTCTTCTGTCATCAGTCGATTGGTAGGTAGTTACGTGCAGGCCGGTTTAGAGTGGGCTTAGTTGGGAGGATTCGTCTCTGCTACAGGGTCCCTCCTCTTCCAGCAGGCCAATCTTGGCTTTTCCCATGGCGGAGGCAGGGGTTTAAGGGAGGAAGTGGCCGAGTCTGAAAATAAGCCCAAGGTCACCTCTGCTGCACTCTACTGGCCAAAGTGGCTGGATCTGAGGCTCAGAATGTTTTGTCTCATTCATTTGTTCTACTAGATAAATCTCCTTAATAGTTCTACTATGTTTTCCTATTTTCTCATTATAAATATTCTAAATATGTGTTTTGCAGGACAAAATTGTTTCAGGTAGAGGCATGCAGAACACAAAAAAGTAAAGAATAAAGAACCCAATCTATACTTACAGATGGTAAAAATCACCTAAGAAAATTACATATCTAAAATAGACATTAAAACATCAACAATGATGTTCAGTTTTGTATCCAATGTACAGTAATCATGTAAAGATTAAGTGGCTGCAATTAGGCAGACCTCAGCCTCTGATTATGCCAAGATTCGCCAGCTCTGGGCTCCAAGGGTAGGTAACATGCCCACAAGGGGCATAAGAGGTTGTGTTTTCCGAATGGGGCTGCTATAATGCCTTCCATTCTACATGTTCTAAATGCAAGGTGACCTCATTTGCCCCACACAATAGATGGAGTCTAATTCCCCTCCTTCTGTACCTCGACTGTCTAAGTGACTCACTTATAACCAATCAAAGGTAGTGGACGTGACACTATGAATTCGCAGGGTGGGTGAGAAAAGGCCCTGCAGCCTCCACCTCTTTCTTGTGGGACAGTTGACTCTGCAGACCCCCCTCAGGGTCCAGCTGCCATGATTGGGCCATGTGGGGGTACCAGGGCCCAGAGTCCCAGCCACCCCCAGCCTTTGCCTCACCCCACCCACCTCGGGAACAAGACGTGAGCAAAAACACAGCCAGTCAGTGGCCATTTGATATTCCCGGAGTGATCCTAAAGTCATGAGCTGCATGAAGCCTCAGACATCACGGAGTAGAAACAAAACTCTAAATTTCTGGCCCACAGACTCCACAAGCATAATATAATAGTTGTCATTTTACAACACTAGGTGTAGGGTGGTGTGTTACATAGAAATGTATAACCAGGGCAGGGGATGAGGTGTATCGAGGTATAAGTGATGAAAGGCCAGAGGACAGGATGAGAGACACAACAGACATGTCATTGCCGCCTCCGCACCATTTCCCTCAGAACTTGTCACTATACCGAGTGCTGTGGTTGGGGTGGGGTGGGCAGGGAAGGAAGAGAAGAGAGACACCGTGGTAATAAATTTCAAATGTTGAATTTGACTATCGTTTGAGAAACAACTGTAATGACACGAAAGACATTGAAACCCAAAGATACCAGAGTGACCTTAACATTTTAATCCACCCTCCGCCCCACGATCAAATGAGGTCTTGAAGGAAGACAAGATTCATCTTACAAAAGAGAGACAGCTACATTTATTGCACTAATCAACCTGTAGAATTACATGTTGACACTAACTGCTTATTCAGTAAGCAATTACAATTACCGTATTGGTTAAAATGTGCTAATTTGTAAAGGCTTTGCGGTTGTGAGAAGTAAAATGAACTAAAGTATGAATGCCATTTGTAATTTTTTTTTGAAATTGAACATTTTTATTCATTGAATTGCATTGACAGGTAGTAATTTAGGATAAATGATCTAAAGCTGCACTGCTTTCTGTATTACCTTGAAATGATTTGTTTTCTTAGTATTTCATTATCCAAAGCAAGCCTCACTCTATTAATTTATCAGATTTATGGAGACCTCCTGATGTTCATTTGCACCAGCTAAATCTTTGCCATAGCATCTCTTTGTGCTCATAGCCTCTGCGTTCACATCATCTCATCGATAAAATGAGCATGATGTGAGCAAACAAAAACCCAATGGAGCACAAATCAACTACGGAAATCCGAGTCATCTGAGGCAGTGGCATCTTGACATCTGGCCCAAGGGGGAGAAATACCGGAAAATAAGTCACAAGAATGATGAACAAGGCTATTACAAATGGTGGGTAATTATCTAATGAAAATATGCAGTTTTAGTTGTATGTTTTCACTTTTGAATTTGATTAATGGTGCAAGATTTCAGCAAATATGTATATAATTTTATTGAATGTTTTCCCTAGTAAATGCCTCATTGGGACCAGATGTAGAATTACTCAAAAATTAGTCAGCAGTGATCCCAAAAGGCATGAATGATCAACTGTTGCTGCTAAGAGATGACAGATGAGCTCTCTGTAGAAATGCCCAGTGATGGGTGAAATATTCATGTTTCTTTATCCATTTTACAGGAAGATGCTGCTGTGTGAAGAGAGGCACCTTATCACATATGGTTGTGTGGCTGTCTCTGAGCCAGCATGATTACTCACGTCAAGAAGAGCTGACATATATCATATTTCACCAAGTTTCATTGGATCAGAAAGGTAGAATTAATAAAGGATATTCACAAAGACAAGAAATAATTTTTTTTTTAATAAAGAATGAACTACACTGAGAAAAGCACAGCAGAAGGTACTGTTCATTAAACATCACTGTGCTGGGAAGAGGGCTTGTCTCAGATACCTAGAAAAAACACTTTTGTAGATTTTTGACAGCCCTATTTATTTTTAAATGTACAGGAAAATACCTTGTTTCTTTGCAATGCAGTGTCATCTCAGTTCAACAAGATAAGGGAGGAGCCGTCTTCCTTCCTGTATATTATCCTGTTTTCTTTCATAGCAACAATAATGAAAATAATGATACTATCTCACAAATGCATTGTGATTTTATACTTACACATATATTTCCTCAATTTAGTTGTACTAAACCTTCTGAAATGAATAAGACAATCCTCAATCAGCCAGTGGAACACCAGAAGGAGATTTGAGGACTTCTTTACTAACTGCTCATGTAGGAAGATAATGTGAAACTATGAATTGGCTACCAGGAGATTTAATTTAATTTCTTAACGACCTTAGTTAAACCATAGAGTTGTTCATGTCTGTGTTTCCTCATGTACAGAAGTTGAATCATAAATCACTGTTGATCTCGTGTGATACTCTATTTAACAAAGAGTTGCCATACGAAATTCGTAACACAACTTACAGGTTTTTAAAGACTCTGAAAGCAAGTTGAAATTATAAAATAACATGAACAAATATTGGTGATATACAACTGAGTTTGAAAATATGTTTTTTTATATTAGTAGATTTTTCTTGTTGGTAAAAAAGATGGATAATATAAAGATTAGGACCTCGGATTCTAGATGCACAATCGTTAGATTTAAATTCTAGCTTTGCATTTTTGTGCCTAACTTTCCCTCTCTGTAAAATGGAGTAATGATGGTCCTCAACCTACAGACTTATTGTGAGGATGAAATGAGTTGATATATGTAGGTAATTAGAAGAGAGCTAACACGCGGTAGTCACTATATAAATGTTCACTATTGTTAAATGCTGGCAAACATTTTAGTAGCAATTGTCCTATCTTGAATTCCCACTAATAACTTATTCACTTATACCAAACAATGAACCTTCATTTTACTTTGCTTTGTCAGTTTTATTTTAAATAATAAATTTACTAGAATTGTGTTTGTACTTCTAGTCACTTGTGTTGGCCATTTTGAGAGCAGTTTAGTTTGTTGATGAAATAGAGGTGTTTATTTCCCTTTTATATACCAATATTTCCACCTGTAATCTTGATGCTGTATATGAACTCTCTATTGTTATGATATATGTGATTCTAGAATTTGTATTGTATCATTTATTAGTATAAACCTTTATAAGTGAGATAAGTATATGTCATTTTGGGGAAATTTTTAGGGGGAAATTTTTTTTCAGGAAATGAAGGTGAAATAGCCACATAGAATGAGCCAAACCCCACAATATCTCAAACTCTTTTAAACGATTTTGAATGGCAGAGGGAAATTAATGCCTGAACATCTAAGGCAGGACCTGGCTTGTAGTAAGCTCAAAATATTTTACCTTAAAACCTAATTACTTGATTAATTAATAACCTTGTAATATATGTTAGGTAATTTCTAAGTGCAAGGAAGTGTGGGCAAATTTTATATTCTGCTCCTTCATATCTCTGCATTGATATGAACAGCGTACTAATTTACATGAGATGGAATGGTGCAGCAGTGCATACCCTGTACAGGCTAAGATTGTAGGAAGCTTAGTTTGAGAAGCGCAGATATATTTTGATGTTCCTAAGATCTTAAACATTAATCAGAATGTGTGCGTGTCTTTGCATTTACCTGTTCTGATATATCTCTATCTGTGTGTATATCTGACTCATAGCAATTTGATTATAGAATTTGGCAATCATATATAAAACTGAGTATCTTAATGGATTCATTTTTTCTTTAGATTTCCATTTACTTAATTTTAAAAAAGAAATTTTACTTTGCTTATATTCTTTAGTATCTTTTTTATATTAATAAAAATTTAAAGCATTATTTTGTAAACACATCAATGGAAGCCATATGGTCTGTGCAGTTTTTTCTGAATTCATTGTTTGCTAACATAGTCTGCCATACTTGAACGGAATGGAGCAGAGAGGTTTGGATAAAGGCCAAGTAACAATAAATTTCTCACATTCTTGTTGACTCACCTAGTTTACAGATTTCAAAACATTGTGAAAGTTTGCCAGAGAAATAGTGTTTGGTCTAAATATTGAAGAAATCGTAGGAAGTAAATAATAGTGAAATGATTTGAAACTGACAAAGCATAGAAAACCAGGAAGAAACGTTGAACACTTTTCATATGTTTCTTGGCCACTAGTCTATCTACATTTGAAAAGTTTAAGTTCATGTCTTTTGCCCAGTTTTTAATGGGGTTGGGTTGTTTGATTTTTTTCTTGCTGATTTGCTTGAGTTCTTTGTAGATTCTAGTTGGTCCATTTTCGGATGTGTAGCATGCAAATATTTTCTCCTATTTTGTAGGTTGTCTGTTCATTCTAATGATAGTTTCCTTGGCTGTGCACAAGCTTTATAATTTGATCAGGTCCCATTTATTTATTTTTGTTGTTGCCGTCACTGCCTTTGGGGTCTTTTTCATAAACTGTTTGCCTACGCTGATATCTAGAAGAGTTTTTCCAACATTTTCTTCTATAATTTTCATAGTTTCATGCCTTAGGTTTAAGTCTGTCATCCAGTGTGAATTAATTTTTGTCAGTGGTGAGAGGCGTGGATCCTGTGTTAGTCTTCTACATGTGGCTATCCAATTTTCCCAGCATCATTTATTGAATAGGGATCCTTTTCCCTGGTGTATGTTTTTGTCTGCTTTGTCAAAGATTAGATGGCAATATGAGGATGGTTTTATATTGGGGTTCTCTGTTCTGATGCATTGGTCTATGTCTCTGTTCTTATGCCAGTACCATGCTGTTTTGGTTACTATAGCCTTGTGGTATAGCTTGAAGTCTGGTAAATTGATGCCTCCCAATTTGTTCTTTTTGCTTAAGGTTGCTTTGGCTATAAGGGGTCTTTTCTGGTTCCGTACAAAGCCCAGAGTTATTTTTTCTAGATTTGAAAAAAATGACATCAGTATTTTAGTGGGTATTGCATTGAATCTGTAAATCACTTTGGGTACTATAGACATTTTAATAATGCGGATTCTGCTGACCCATGAGCACAGTAAGTTTTTCCATTTGTTTACGTCCTCTGAGATTTCCTTCCTCAGTGTTTTGTAGTTCTCACTTTAGAGGTCTTTCACCTCCTTGGTTACATATATTCCTAGTTATTTTATTTTCAACAAACATGAAAAAATCCTCAATGTCTCTAATCATCAGGGAAATGCAAATCAAAGCCACAATGAGATATCACCTAACTCCATTGACAATGGCTCTCACTTTAGAGGTCTTTCACCTCCTTGGTTACATATATTCCTAGTTATTTTATTTTCAACAAACATGAAAAAATCCTCAATGTCTCTAATCATCAGGGAAATGCAAATCAAAGCCACAATGAGATATCACCTAACTCCATTGACAATGGCTCTTATCATCAAAAAGTCTGAAAACAACAGATGCTGGCATGTATGCATAGAGAAAGGAACACTTATATATCTTTGGTGGGACTGCAAACTAGTACAACCTCTGTGGAAAGCAGTATGGAGATAACTCAAAGAACTAAAAGTAGACCTACCATTTGATCCAGCAATCCCACTACTGGGTATTTACTCAAAGGAGGAAAAAATTATAAAAAAGACACTTGCACTCAAATGTTTATAGCAGCACAATTCACAATTGCAAAGATGTGGAAACAGCCCAAGTGCCCATCAATACATAAGTGGATTAATAAAATGTGACATATGCATACCATGGAGTACTACTCAGCCATAAAAAATGGTGAACTAATGCCTTTTGTAACAACCTGGATGGGACTGGAGACCATTATTCTAAGTGAAGCATTGCAAGAATGGAAAAACAAACACTACATGTACTCAATACTAAATTGGAACTAGTCAATCAACACCTATGTGCACATATGGAAGTAAAACTCAATGGAAATCAAGCAGGTGTGGGGGGGGGAGGGGATGAGTAAATTCATACCTAATGCATATAATGCACCTAAATGTGTGATGGACTCACTTATAACTTTGACTCAAACTGTCTAAAAGCAAATTATGTAACCAAAACCTTTTTACCCCCATAATATTCTGAAATTAAAATCAAATAAATCTAAAAGAACAAAAAAAGCAAGAAAATTTATTTCTTTTTCTCATATTGTACTGCCCAAAATTTCTGGTAGAATTATGAATAGAAGTGGCAAATGCAGGCATGTTTTTTTCATTCCTAGTAGCAAAAGAAAACACTTTGAAATATTTTACTGTTATAGATAATGTTTTCTGTAGGATTTTCATATACACATTTTAACGTTTTAAAGATACTGCCTTTTATTTTCAGTTTGCCAAGAGTATTTTTCCAGAAACAAGTGTTGAATTCAAATAAATACCTTTTCTGCATTAAAAAACAAGAAGAAAAGTGGAGAATGTATAGACAACAATAAAATGTTTAAATAACTTAAGAGCCTATCATGTTTTACTAACATTTAGAACTTGTCATCCCAGCAACTTGTGACAACTTTTATCTTTGCTCCTGATTAATGAATAACATGCAATAACATGATGTGAAATATAATGATTTACTATTTCTATTAAACGGAAGAAAAATTACTTTTAGATTATTTTAAATTAAGTAAAAAATAACTTGAAGTTTATAGGTTCCACTGGAAAAATTGAGTTTTGGATGTTTCAGTGGACTAGATTGACCATCCACACAATATATTCAGTTTTGTATTGACAGTTGTGGCCAATGAAGCTTTTCAGTTTAAAGCACATGATTTCAACTGCTTTATGAGAATTAATACTTAATGTAATGATATGAGGCACTTGTTCAATAATCTTCTATCATATTTTCATCCCTTAAAATCTTTTAAATTGATGATACTTTATGTATGTCCATCAAATTATTCTACAGGGAAGAATTATGAAATTCTGTCTGCTTCATTCATCTTCCCAGGGTTAGGGAAGTCTTCCTGGAGGCTGCAATGACTTTGAGGGATCTCTAGGTGTTAGGCAAGGAGGGAGAGGGGTTTTGTTTAGTTTGCTGTGGAGCACACACTGAAATTTTGGTAAGTGATTGAAATAGCACTATCTAAGAGAAATTTCTGCTAGGATGGAAATGTCTTAAATATGCAGTAGCCTTTAGCCACATGTGGCTTGTCTGAACGAGGAGGTGAATTTTTAATTACATTTAATTGAAGTGTAAAGAGCTGTGTGTGATCAGTGTTTCCTGTATTGGGTGGTATTGAATTGGAGGTGAGCAGGCTGAGAGGCTGAGAAACTAGGAAGGAAGCTCTTGCAGTGTCTTGCAGCTCTCCCAGACACAAGCAGGGAAGGCATAATTTTTGCCAATAGCAGTGGGAATAAATACACAAATATGCATTAAAGGGATTTTTAAGAAGAGGAAGAGATCCACGAGACTACTGTTTTCTGGGTGAACAGCCGGGTGTGGTGCCCTGTCATTCCGTGACACAGGGCAAGACAGGCAGATGAGGGTCAAAGGTGATTTATTATCTTTGAGATACAGGAGACAAGGAAGACCAAAGAAGGAGACACGGGTGAACACTGATATTTGAGGGGCAGGCACGGGAAACACATCTGAGGAAGGAGATTATTATGCAGATGATGTAGAAAGAAACTCAAAAAACTGTGATGTTACTAATTCTCAAAGAGGTGCAAGGAAGGAGGGAGCATTAAGAGTGTCATCAGTTGCAGAAAGGCAAGGAAATAAAGATTAGGGGGTATCCAGGGGATTGGGCATCCATACCCCAGGGGGGACTAGAAACCCAGTTTCTTTAGAGATATGGGATCTCTGTGGGTTTTAATGGTTGAGAAATAAGCTCTTGGTAAGGGCAGATAAGTGTAGGCTGTGTCTTCTAATTTAAGCTTTTAACTTTATATCAAAATCATTAACTATTATAACTCAACCATTCTTTTCTACAAACGTCTTTCAAAGAAACATATATAAAACTATTGTCAGAAAATATGCTGCATATTCATCAAAATAAGCACGAGAGAAACTCCTGGAACTAAGCAGCTCAAATAAGAGAATGTTGTTTTTTATTTGCCCAAAAGGGGAACATATTCATTGTAGCTACTTTTTACAAGGATTATTAATATTTTCAACTTATCTGTTGCCTTTCTTATGTATATCTTTAAACCTTTAGAGAGAGAAAATATTTCTTGTTTTCTGGATCAGAAAGGCTAATTATTGTCATGTGGTTAGAGTCCTGCTCCAGCCAGCATGGCTTAGATACTATGATAAAATCTAGCTAAGTAACTGCAAGCGGAGCCTTTCTAAGTATTTCAAAACTCTTGATTGGGCTGATGTGATGACTCTTGAATAACCTTTACCAACGGGGCTCAGGGCTGTGCTGGGAAGTGCAGAGGTAGATTCCCAGAGAGCGGCTTGCCAGGGGACCTCCTGGCACTGCTGACCATCTGTAGTCCGTAATTTTATAAAGAGGTGAACGAGGGCGTGAGTAAAATAGTAGTAACTAGGTATTACAGCTCCTAACGCTCACCCACAAGGCACAAGATGACAGAAAGCACAGCGATACTTCAGAGGCACGGCTGGCGGATTTTGTTCTAAAAGTTCTCTTACTGCTTTGGTGCCACGCGACAGTTTCCCTGAACCTTCTCATGGGGTCAGGCTGTCGGCATTGCTGGTTGCCAAGCGAAAGAAAATGTCTGTGCACTTTTAGAAGAGCTGTCATTCTGTCACAATCAAGGGCAAAAAGAAGGAAAAAAAAATCAAAGGTGGCTAAATGTTGAGGAAAACATCAATTAAACTGGCACATTGGTCAAAAATTTATACACTCCTAATGCCCAGACTGTGGTCTGTAAACATCATTGCCCGAAAGGGATCGGGGTCCTCAGAGAAATGACTAATTCCAGGTATTGGGTGGGAATATACAAAATAAGCCTGGGACAGATTGTTATTCCAGAAATCGAGGTAGGTAGGCAAGACTACCAGGGTCATGCCAGTTGGACTTGACCAACCATAGGGATTATGACTGCAGTGGACTAAAGCACAACAGTTTTTTGTTTTTTTTTTTGTATGAGTTGTACCTCAGTGCAACCTGATGTTCATGAGCAAAGATTTCTTTGTATGGAACTATTCTACCTAATAAATGAAGAAGATGTAGAGTATCATTTTTTGCAACCCCCTAATGAAATAACGAACCCATACAAAGATTGTCAGTGGCTGCTAACTTCATGAAAAGGAAAACAACCAAAAATTTTGTGTCCCCAATGAATATACACTATCTATGAAGTATTATTGCCAAAGAATCAAACCTGAATCCAACCAAGGGGCTGTTCTAATCTACCAATTTACTGGAAATACAGAAAGGAGAGTTAAATAACATCACAGTGATACAAAGAAGAGAGTTCAGACTGGAGGAAATTCTATCGAATCAGTAATCTGGGTTCTTCAACAAATAAATTGTGAGCATTAGCAAAAAAAAAAAAAAAAACAAACAAACAAACAAAAAAAAAACCGAAGTGGGGGTACTATAGATAGAAAATAGACACATCAGATAATGGATTTTACTTTAATCTTGACTCAAGCAAACTATATAAAATTAATTTTTGCACTTGGGAAAATGTGAACACTGCCCAGACATTTAAGATCTTATGGAGTGAACTAATATTATTTTTTGGAGCATAATATTTCACTTATTTTTTGAGTCCTTATTTTTTAGAGATAAAATTGTAATATTTAAATATGAAATGATATGATGTTCAAAGTGTCTGAGAGAGAGACAGAGTAGGTAGGGGATATATTTTGCTAGATAGCAGAATTATATTTATTGTTACTCACTACTGCCCGGCCAAAGCTCTTAAAGGTCACAGGCAGAGAAATCGAGTGGTTGGAGAAAGTCCAGGTTAATGTGAAGTGGAGAACAGTGTGTTTACACTTTTGCTTGGATATATAAATCTTCCCTTGTGTCTATTTAATAAGAGTCCTTCTTTCACAAATCTGAATTTTTGTCCCTAACACCCATGTGGTGTTAGAAACTGCTATTTTTTGTTTCTGAATTTTCTTGCAACTTGAGAACTGACCGATATTTTCATCCGTGTTATTTTGTCAGTAATGCAAAAATGATTTAACTTTGAACCTATTTCAATTTGTCAGATGTTCTGGTATGTTTTTTTTTTGTTGTTTGTATTTGGCTAAATTTGTCAAATTCCAAAATTCCTTCTCGGACACCAGATCATGAACTTTTGCTAGCTTCTACTTTTCTTAGTAATGAAAATCCTTCCTACAGGGAACATTGGGTTTATATTTACACTGCCTGGCAAATTGACCCCTCTGTAATTCATAGTCATTAAGCAGAGCTGATTTCCTCAAAACTGCCTGGCTTTTCTCCTTGCCTTCTCTGGTTGGCTTGCTCTCCTGCTCTCTGAAATAGTCCTTAAAACTGTTGTAAACTCTCTAACCTCTAACCCACCTACTCCACCCAGAATCTCAGCAGTTGCCTGCTCCTGTTACCTAACCAAGGAAAAAGAACTTCCTAGATAGAAACTCCATCAACTTTCCTGCATCCGTAAATAAATGTAACCTCCAGCACCCATCTTCTCCCCTTCTATTGGTAAACAATGGAAACCAATACTTCCTCTAGGAATGACTATTCGTGCCTTCTTAATAAACTTGCCCTATTGATTTTTTTCTGCCATGTTTTCAGCTTTTCTCTCTCTACTTAGTCTTCCCATGCAGATCCGGAATGTTTCAGTCTCTCCTACCTCAAAAACAAAGTGAAACAAAAAATAACTCTCCCTGAACATCATAAGATAACACTCTCTTTCTTCCTCTAATCATAGTCAAAGCTTTTTAAAGAAGTGTCTGTGTCTACTGGCTCGTGTTCCTCACTTCCCACTGCTCTTCAGTGCCGTCCCCTCCG
>RJWJ010037096.1:0-15703 GCA_004363605.1 Indri indri | reverse complement strand
GCCTGGGTGGAGCTGTCTAAATATTGCGCCGTGCCTGCAGCCTGTCTTGTACGTAGTCCTAGACAGACGGCTTGGTGCTGTTTCCAAAATAATCCCCTCCATGGGGCTTGTCAGACCTGCTGGTGCCATTTAGGATGAACATTAAAAATACCTCCTCCCAAGTCAGGAAAGATCTCTTGTGTTCCCCTCACTGCCGATGAAAAAGGGGGCTCACACCGGCCCTGCACTGGAACATGCAAGCTCATGGAATTGATGGGGTGCTGGGGCCATCTAAGAATGTGCGATTATAATAATGATGTGTGATAACAAAGTGCTTTGCGGGCAGGGCTGGGTCTCAGGGAGGAAGTGAGCTGCCTCAGGTGGGAAGTTTAAGAGAGGGCAGGACCCGCTTACCCCAGCCCCAGTGCTACTGTGGATTTCATCTTGCACTGTCCTCACTGCAGCCCAGTGACACGTGTGTGTGCTGAGGTCTCCTGTACCACAGATACCTGCACTGAGACATGGGGTTGGAGAGACAAGCCACTGAGCTCGTCGGTAGTGGGGCCAAGGTGACCCGGCGCGTTACACTTCAGTTAGTACTCTCTCCGAGATCGTTAGAGAGACTGAACGAGCTTATTTTCCTTCCGACTTTTTAAAAGTGAGGATCCCTAAAGACTTTAAGATCACGCTTCTGTGTAACTGAGAAGTTTTGCTTCCCCGGGGGTTTGAATTCTTCTGGAATTGTGCCTGAAGCTCCAGAAGGTGACATATGAGACATCTTTCTGGTCTGTCCCTGGCACGCAGTTCCCATTCCATTGCCACCCCGCTGACGTGGAGTTTTCACATGCGTGTGCACGCCTTCACGCATGAAGCTCCCTCTGCCTGTGGCACCTTTTGGTCTTTTGTCTGTCTGGCTAAATCCTACAGGTCCTTTAAGAGGAACCTTTTCAGGAAAGCGTCCTTCTCCTCCTTAGCCAGGTTAGGTGCCCTCAACCCCCCAGTAACCGGTACACCTTGCTATCACTTATGACACGGTGTTGCTAATACTGATTTTTGTGTCTGGCTCCCTAAATGGACAAGGCTGTGAGTTCCTTGTAGACAGGGACAGAGCTGTGTTCATATTTCACCCCCAGCACAGAGCACAGTGTTTGCAGATTCAATGCTTAAAAGTACATGAGAAAATGAAAACACGTGTGATGTGGGGCTGCAGTGGCTTCTGCATCTGTTCAAGGCACCTTGCAGGGTCCCTTTGCTGTCATATGTCACAGGGTGTCCGTGGGTCACATTTTCTTATCGGTCTCCATCTCCTCTTGCTTTTCTCAGATGTGCTGTGCCCCAGTGTCCGTGTGGAAGGAGATCGCTTTAGGCACACCAATGGAAAAACCAAGGAAATCACGGGTAAGAGAGAAGCTTGCTTTGGTGTACTATTTTCTGGACCTAAGCATGACCCTAGTGGATTTGGGGTGTCCTCACTGACCCTGTTTCATTCCCACCTTTCACCAACGTCCTGACAGAATGGCCTGAACTGCACAGGTGGCCACTCTCATCAAAGACCCTCCCAAAAGTAAGGAACATTCTGCTTGGTTCTCTTTGGCCGACTGCACGTCCTATAGGAGCCACTCGATACTGCATTGTAGTGAATGAGTGCAAAGGAGCTGGTGAATGAGGAAGCAAACGATTGGCAAAGTGAGCAAAAGAGTGAATAATAAATGTATTTTGGAGGAAAGGAGAGAGTGAATCAGAGTTATAAATGTAGCTGTGAATCAATGGGTGAGAGAACAAAGAGACACATGACTGCAGACCCAGCGGCAGAAAGAAAGACCGCAGAGTCTCCTCAAAGGCTGTCTCAGCTATGACAGAAAAGAAGTGCTGGGACAGTGTCGGGGGGTGGCCCCACGTGCTGATAACCCTGGACATCAATTCAGTCCTCCCTGCGGCCAGGCGTCCTGCTAAGCACTTTCAGTGTGTGATCTCAGGGACGTTTTCCTGTCCTCCCGCTCCCGGAGACATAGCTGCTTCAGCCCTGCTCCTCTGCTCCTGGGTTGGGCACCCCTCCCTTCCTCCTCCATTGTCCTGGGTCCCCTTGCAGCCGCATGGCAGTGAGCCAGGGGAGTTGAGCACCAGGGGAGGTCAGGACTAGGTGTTGGGCAGGTACTGCTGGTGCTCTGCCTGCCTCCCGGGGACCTTGCTATGTCGGTGTGCCGTGCTGACTTAAAAGATGCCAGCATCTGCATCTTTGTGGCTGAAGGAGTTTTCTAGAATGGTGGAAGGCTGCTCTGCCTGTATGCACAGCAGGCAAAATGTGCCAGGCTGTTCACACTCCTCAGCCAGTGACTGTTGGTATAGAAACACCCCAGCTCTGCTGCTCCCTGGGCCGGATTATTCTGAAGTCTATGCAAGGGTCCATTTCCCGGGTTTTTCAGCAGGGCCCAGGAGCAGTCTTCCACCAGGGTACCTGGCTTTGCTCCATACTCTTCATCAGCTGCTTTCTTTGCCTGCCTCTTCCTCCTCCTCCCTATCAAGCATCTCCTAAATGAACTACCAGCACTTTCAGAGGAACCCAGACAAAGGTAGTGTTATTCACCTCTTTTCTCTAGGAAGGGCACCTGATGGATAGGCAGTGTTCAGTGAGTTGCTATCATTATTAGGGTTTCTTTGTCCAATGCATGAGATAAGGATGACTTTCATCTTCTTCGCTTTGTTAACTCAATTACCTTGAAATAAGTGTACATGTAGCTGAGCAGTTTGCCCAGGGTGCAGACCTGCTGGGCAGTTTGACTTAGATGTTCCTGCTTTTTACCTTAGTAACCCCCAGCAAAGCTCTGGCTCCTGGGTAATCTATTACCCGTTCCTGCAGTTGAGTGTGCCTGCCCAGCTCTGCCCCAGACACCTCCCACTGCAAAGTAAATTCTCAGTTTGCTGCATTATCTACAGGTGGCTGTGTGAGCCGTGAGTCCTCCATTCCAGCATCCTGCAGTTGTTCATTGTTCAAACATATGTCCAAAGAAGGGAATAATTATGACAATAATGCCATTCATAGCAATAATAATAGTAACAATGAATGCTTACTGAGCGCTTGCTGGATGCCAAGGGATCTACACTGGTGTACATTTTACAGTTGGGAAAACAGATACAGAGAGATTGGGTCACTTGCCTGAGTCTGTGGGAGAGTCAATGTTCCCATCCAGACTGCCATTCAGCAAAGCCCACATTTATAAATGTTTTACCACATGGAGTGGCCAGTCTTGGCCTTCGAGCTGTGCAACATTTATTCCGAGGTAACCGATTGAGCAGAGTGAAGAAACGAAAGTCATGTTTGTCCTAAAAATTGGGCACCCTGACCCCAATCATCGAAAGTTACTCTCTCTTTTCCTGCTATGAGAAGGGAAGAATATGGAGATTCAGAACTCTTCCTGGGAGACTGGCCGCCCCAGACAAGCAGCCAAAGAAAGGGACATAGCACTTTGGCTGTTGTGGCATCCACCTGGCTGATGGCAGAGCTAATTTTACAAAAGCTTCCCTCCCTTTGCAGCCGCCAAATCATCCATCCTGCCCACCATTTTCTGTCCTCTGGAATGTCGTCATATCCCTATAACCAGAATGCCAACCTCCAGCACTGCCCTGTTCCCTCCCCTTCACCAAGAGCTGTCTTTCCACAACCCAGCTTGCTTGGCTCTTAGAATCTAGTCCATGCTCCTTGGTCCGGCGTGAGAGGTTCTTCTGCTACTGCCGCAGCTCATTCATGGGCCTATTGGAGTGCCCACCAGCCCCCCAAAATGCAATGCTCCCCTTGGCTGATGACATTTCCTCTTGTTGGTATGCCCATCCTCACCTTGTTCCCATAGTGAACTCCTACTTACCCCTCAAAGCCCAACTGAACAGTCACCTCCAAGAAATCACTGAAGACCCCATAGGGCCATTAGTTGCTGTTTTAGCATTCGATTCTATCCTGAGAACTCCAATCTGAGGTGTCTTAATTATTTGTTTCCTTGTCTACCTCCCCAGCAAGCATATCCACTGTTTGAGGGCAGGACCTGTCTGTACTTGGCCATTCTTCTATGTGTGCTAAGGGCAGAGACAGTACCTGGCTCAATAAATGTTGAATAAATGAGTGGGCATATGAATGAAATGAGTGAAAGTAAGAAGCATGAATCAAAGCATGAACAAATGAATGATTGGGGGGTTGGATGAACAGACAAATAGAAAGATGGATGGGAGGAAGGAAGAAAGAAAGGAAAAGAGGAAGGGAGGGAGGAAGGCAGACAGACAAATGAACAAATGAATCTGCCTACATCACCTGGGACTTAGAATGAGTCTAAAGCCGTCCTGTCATTCAATAGACTAAAGAGCAGTAAGTAGTTTTTCTACTTAAGAGTAACTGATCCTGGTCAGGAAGATTCAGAAAGGGTGTGTGTGCGCATGCGTGTGTGTGTATGCGTGTGTGTGTGTACGTGTGTGTGCATGCACACATGAATATGCAGAACTTTGCACACAGTTTTAGCCCACGGCATGTGCAGAGGGTCCTGCTGAGGAGTCTGTCTGGTGATTGGGACCCTCTGTCCTGAATCTGGCTGTGTCAGTCCTCAGCCAGTGGGTCCTGAGGCCTCCCCTCCCCACTGTGGGGTCTCCCAGGAAATGAGCTCACTATGCCACATGGGCACCACCAGTGTGCGGAGCAGATACCTGTTTATGCCGCTCTAAGTGCACAGAGACCCTGCTTTGTCTACCGTCTGCTCTAATTATAACCAGCCGTGAACAAATGTCCCAGCCCTGTTGAGGTTGAAGGGGGGGTTAGGGAGAGATGGAGCCTCTGACTTGCCGATTTAAATGCTATTGGATAATCAGAGCAGCTTTTGTATTCTGGAAAAAAAACGCACTTCCCCAAAGCTTCACCTCCAGGTTTTTCCTTATATGACTCTGGCTACTTTTAGGCCTTATCTGGGCTGGGATGGGGAGGATGGGACAAGAAGAGAAGTGGGGATGAGAGGCCTGGGTCTTAGATGGACCTGAGGTTCCACAGCCTGGTGGGTCAATCTCCCATCTCCGAGCCTCGGTTTCCCCACCTATGTGACAGTGGATCTTACAGAAGGTCCCTGAGAGTCCCTCTCAGCTCTAACAACCAAACGTTCTGTAAATTCTAGTGACTAAAAGTGTTATCCAATGTTCCTGGGAGGTTAGCTAGTTCATACTTAGAGAATGTTAGGCAGAGTGCAGGTCTCTCGCTTGGCCGCAGACATCCTGGATGTCTCTCCTCCCAGATAACCACCAAGTCATACCCATGGCACCTCCCCAGTAGCTCTCCCATTCAAGCTCTTCCAGCCTTCCCTCCCCTCTCACCCATCTCGCAGCCTGCTCCTCACTGGGCTCCCGCCCCTCTGTCCCCCGCTGCCGGAATGACCTTGGAAAACAGAAACCGGATGGTGCTTCTGCCCCGTTTTAAAGCCCTCCGTGGCTCCTCATTGCCTGAAGAAAGAAACCCAAACTCCCCCGTGGCTGGCAGAGCCCGGCCTGCCCTGCCCCATCCACCCCAGGGTAACCCTTGCCATGGGTCCTGACATCCCCAGGAGGCCCCGATTCTGTTCCTTGTTGGGGCCTGAGCAGCCACTAGGCGTCCAGTACCTCGGTGCCCCTCTCCGTTCTGCAGCGACAACTGCTTCTTTATCTCACGGCGCCTTGTGTCACAGTCCATTTACCCCGGGAACGTTCTTCATTTCCCCTCCCAGCCCTTATTTATTTCGGGCAATTCGTCTTTTCTCTTTCAGTGCCTTTTGCTGCCACCTAGTTACTTCCTTGATCTTCAAAGTTTTGCCGGGTTCAAATCTTTGTTTTTCTTCACTGAAACCAAAATAAAAACGAAACCAGAAAGTAGAGCATATGTTTGCTTTTGAACACCTGTTTTATTTTTTCTAATTCTCCCACATATGAAGGCTAAGGGGAAACCCAGGATGAGGTGGCAATTTCTAGTGACAGTGGACAGAGCTGTGGATGGGACCAGGCCCACATGGCAGCCCCTGGCCCCGACTTCATGTGGGGCGGGTGTAGGGCACATGTCCACCCGCACTCTGGATTCGCTCTCCGGCTCTCATGGAGAGCACAGGTGCCCGGTGAGGTCACCAGGGAGCCCCCTCTGAGTAAGCCAGCACATCCTGTGCACCTCCAGGCCTGACATTCTGGGAAGTGCTGCCGCTATCGCCTTTGTGCAGATGAGAGGCAGAGGTATAAGGGCTGAGAAATTGCACCCACGTCTTGGAGATGCCGGGTCTGAGAGCAGGGCTGGGAACCCAGGCCTGTGCGACTGCCTTCCTCCCCTTCCTGCCGTGCCAGGCCCGCTTTCACTCCCTGAATTAACTGCAGGCTTGCTGGTGCAGCAACCCCTCCCCACAGCTCCTACCCCAGGCCTCCTGGGTGCTGTCTGGGGTTCCCCAGGGCAGTCACCCTGGGAGGCCATCCTTCCTCCTGCACCCCCAAGGAAGAAGCCACCAGGACACCTGCCACACCCCTGGCCAGTGCTGGGTCCTAGGAAGGAATGGTTCCAAAACCTGTTCCCTCCTGTCCTGCCTTTGTCTCGAACAAAATCTGATCCTAAGCAGCACTATGCCCTTTACCTTTTGGTATCAGTTCCAGGGAATCATGGAACTGTGGCTCTAGGGTCATCCTGGTCAATCTCCCCCATCTGCAGGCAGCAGCCCCACCCACCGTTGGGGGTCCCCAGCCCCACTGGGACACTTCCAGGCACAGGGGACCCTGTGCACAGGTGGCCCTGTGGGTTGTCAGAAGGTCCCTCATTCTCTAGGACCCAGTCAGTTCCAAGAGCTGCTCTTGCTTGGGAGCCAAGAGCTGTGGGGACACCTCACAGCTTCTGCTACTGGGTGATGCTTAAACCACAGCTTCTGGGGTGTCCAGTCCCTGCTGTCAGTGGTGCTGCAGAGAGAGGCTGCTCTCTGCATTCATTCAGGGGATGCTTCCTAACACCTGAGCCACTGGCATCCCCACAGCTAGAGGATCCCCAGGGACTCCCCAGGAGTCTGGTCTGGCTCTTTCTCATCACAGCTGGCAGTGGTGGGGCTCTGGGAGGGAACGGCAGAGCTGTCGCCAGGGACCGAGGCCCCTTGTGCCAGAGGCGTTCACAGCAGTTCCCCACCGTGGTCCCCAGGAAGGGCTGATGGCACTAACTGAGCTAGTGGGACTAACCGCTGGGTGCTGGCTTTCCCATAGGCACTTCATCATGTCATCACACTTAGTCTCATGACAGCCCTGCAGGAAATTGTTCTCTCCATTTTCCTAGCTAAGGAAACAGGCTCAACAATATCAGATAACTTCCTCAAAGCCACCCAGCGAGAAGTCTGTGTGGGGGCAGAATGTGCCTTGGGCTGCATTCAACACTGCAGATGCCTGACGCACACTGTACACTCACCTAGGGTTAGCTCCCTTGCTCTGCACCGGACTCCACTCGCCAGCAGCACTGCCGTGCACTCCCCTCCCCCCACACTCACAGAGATGAAGGATCCTTCACTGCGTAAACATCGCACATGCAAACTCACTGTTATGCAAGAGACGAAGTTTCATTGGAAGATAGATTTTTTCCACCCATGGGGAAAATATGATTATTGATGCCAAAAACACAAAAGATGACCAAATTATACCTGTTCTCCCAGTTTCTAGACAAGGACCTGATGCCCAGGGAGGCAGAGACTCACTGAAGGTCAACTGTCCTTCCCCCAATGCTTGTCCAGAGTTTGTGATGGGACAGGGGTGGTCACACTCTTATTCAGGGTGAGGGATCCATTAGAGCAGGGGTCCCCAACCTATGGTGAATTATACAATTATTTCATTGTATGTTACAATGTAATCATAATAGAAATAAAGTGCACAATGAATGTAATGCACTTGAATCATCCCAAAACCATCCCCCCAATCCCCGCTCCCTAGTCTGTGAAAAAATTGTCGGTCCCTGGTGCCAAAAAGGTTGGCGACCACTGCGTGATTTGAGCATCCATGTTGAGTGAGCACCTGCTGTGTCCCAGGCACGTTCTTACATATTTTCTCATTTAAAACTCAAAGTGATCTTCTGAGATGCCTGTGCTTATCAGCAGAACCAGAATGCGTTGCCAGTGGCAGACAGGGACACTGTGAGATGTTGCCCCTGGTCAGGCCTGATGAGCTGGTGTCACCTGATGTCCCATGGGCAGATTAGACCTTATCTGAGAGAAGGCAGGTAGGGTGGGAGCAGAGGTTTGAACCTGAGTATCTCTCATTCTAGAACCCTTACTCTTCCATTACCTTGTGCTAGCTGTATCCCAATTTCACAGAAGTGCATAGGAAGCAAGCTCAGAGAGGTTAATGCTCATGCTCAGGGTCACACAGCTCCTGAGTAGGACTCTACCCATGAGCATCTGGCTCATGTGCTGGTGCCTTCCCCTCTGCCAAGTCTCTCCCAGGGGTCAAGGGCACGTCGCCTATGAGAGTGAGGCCACACATTCAGTTCGTGCCACGGCCCAGCCCTGCTGGTCCAGCGTGTGGGTGGGCTGGGCCCTGTCCTCCAGAAGCTCAGCTGGTGGGCTCAGCCTGGGCCCAGTGGCAGCCCCTCTCAGCCAGCTCAGCCCACACACCTTGGTGGGCATCGGTTGGGGGAGCGCCGGTGTCTGCCTCCACAAACCCACCACCTCCAGAGAGGCAGAATCATTCACGCCAGCGTGCGGAAACAGCGCGGCTTGCAGGTGTGCTTTCTCCATCCATGCTGGAACTTCTGGATGCACGTTTTCTATCTTCAGGACCAAACATCATTTGACATTATGTCATGAATTCCATTACATAGTCGGCATGTGAAGTGCCACTTAGAAATGGCAATGGCAACTCTTAGTCATTTTCAGAGAACTCAATCTCAGGAAGGACCAGCAGCGGTGAAGGATCCGATACAAAAATCACCCAGGGTTTCAATCCCAGCACAGCCTTGCTCTGCTCGGAACCCTTCCCAGATCACTGCAGGCCTGTTCCTGATGGAGGCAGAGAGCCTTCCCTGTCACCCCAGCCAGTTCCTCTCAAATTCTGGCCTTGTTTCCTTATTCTTTCTGGCCGGAATTGTACTGTGCACTTGCACTGTGCGTTTGTTTATCTTTTGGTCTCCCCACTGGAGCTCCAGTTATCCTAGAGCCATGATTTTGTTCTTCTCCCTGCTTCAGCCCCACAGCTCAATTCTTGGCATATAGCAGGGTCTCAAAAATATATTTTGAATGCATACAGGACATCTCGGGACAATGTTTAGTGGTAGAGGATACTGTGATCATTATAATGAGAAAATAAACAACATAAAAACTATTTTGTTGGCTGTTCACTGCATGTCAGATGCTATAAGGAGAGCTTTGTATCATGTCATTTAAGTTTCACGGCAATGAATTCTATGCTAAAAAATCCCCTTTTCACAGATGAAGAAATCAGTGCTCAGAGATGTCAGGCAACCTGCCTAAGGTCACACAGCAAAAACATGGTGGCTAGGAACACAACCCAGGCCTGTCTAATTCTAATATTCAAACTCTCCATCAGTGCTAAACCTCTTCCCTCCCTGACATATTATACACAGGCCTTGGCAGAGCATTGGCTCTCAAAAATATATGTTGAATGAATAAATGATCTCTTTGTGCAGAATTTAGTGGTAGAAGAGGCGTTAATCATTATAATGCAAGTCCTGCAAGTTCATTCCCTGTTTCTGGCAGCAGTGCTGTGTGATATTGGAAATAGTGAAGGACTCTTGCTAAAGTCTCATGGCTTAAGTGCCACCAATACCAAGAGCTGTGTTAGCCCAGAGCTGCAGAAACAAGTTTGACCTGGTGCCTGATCTAGACTGGCTTCCCTCTAACCTTCTGAGACCTTTCCCCAGTCCTTAGGGACACAGTTTAAAGTCAGCGACGTATCACATTGTCAGGCTCCAGAACATCGAGGCCCTGCAGCAATCACACCCAGGACACCTCCTGTTTGTCTTACACTTGACCAAGACCCAGGACTTTCTCAGCACAAGTCTGAGAACTCAGTGAACCCAGTGTCTCTATTCTCCTGCCCCTCTGTCCTGGAGCTAAGTCGAAGCTGTACATCCCATCACTCTGTTGCTTGTGCTTCCCCCGAACACGTATCTGAAATGCTCCCTCCATACCTGGTACCCAGGGCAGGGTGGGCAGGCTGCCTTTGCAGGGAGCGGATGTGCTTTTCTTTCATCTCTCAGGTTCTTTCTCCAGCAAACTCACCCCAGCTCTTCTCTTTGGACAGGTTTTGACCTGATGGATTTGTTCAGTGTGAAGGAAATCTTGGGGAAGAGAGAGAACGGAGTGCAGAGTTCCTATGTACGGATGGGATCCTTCCCTGTGGTGCAAAGGACCGAGTGAGTGGTCACTTCTCCTTCCAGACCTGCCCTGGATGCCTTGGGAAAGGGCAGGGGAGGGGCCCCTCAGCCGCAGTTGCACCCTCAGCACCAAGCCGGGCTTTGACATACTCAGGGCCTGGCAACGTTGCCCTAATGTGAAGCAACTGCACCACTGACCTGGGAATTCAACCCATTTTGTAGCCGATCTATTGCCATTGACTTCGTTGGTTCTCTGGTCCTTCTACACTCATCACTCCACCCAGATTTGGCATTAGTCATTCATTCATACGTGCATTTTTCTGTTAATCCATTAAATAGCAAATCTTGATGGGCATCAGCACACAGCACCTACTGTGGCCCAGCCTTGCATTGCATGGCCGGTGTAGCACCTCCGAAATCACGTAGCTGTTTTGGTGCTTGGAGACCCAGTTTCAGTGTTGACAGGGTGCCTGGACCAATGCAAGTTGTTGCAGGCCCCGGTGCCTCAATGTTCTCATGTTTTCAACCCAGAACGAATGTTCCTCCCTTGCAACATTGTTGAGAGGATGTGATGTAAAGATTTGTCCAGTGTCTGGCACTTATTGCGTCTTTAGTCATGGGCTAAAGATGATAGCAAAATACATTACCCGTGCTTTTCACATGGGTGGACAGATCTTTTGAAAACAAAAATCGTACCGCATCATGCCGCTTCTCCCCATCTTAAAACTCTTGAATTGCTGCCAAGTATCGTTAAACTAAAGGGCCGGAAGGGAAAGGCCCTCGTGTGACCTGGCCCCATCCTGCCTTGTGGCCTCGCAGCCAGCCCATTCCCAGGCCTCCCCATCTACCTCCTCTGTCTTTGTTTGGGGGGACCTGCCAGGCACCCACCTCCCCCATGAGGCCTTTGTTTATGCTCTTCCCTCTACCTGGGACACCTGTTCTGCTCATCCTTCAAAGTATGCTCAGCTGTAATACTATGCACTCAAGGGTGCCTTCCCTGAACTCTTGGAATACACCAGGCCTTCCCCTTACCTACTCTCCTCACAACCTGTATGTCTGCACAAAACGTGGCAGAGTTGAAGCTGCCTAATCAATTGCACAATTACTTTTCTCTCCCCGGCTCAGTGGGGAGCTCTAGGAAGGAGCCGAGCCTTGGTTCTACTGCAGACTCTGAACTGCACTGAACTAAGCCCCATTCAGAGTAGGAGATTATTAAATATTTGCTGAATAAATGAATCAATCAACTCATAATGAGGGAAAAGGCTCTGTTGGATACTAGCCTGGCAAAGGTGGGCTTTGAATGCTAGGTCTCAGAGCTTAGAATTTTGCATGCGTGCAATCTTTTTTTTTTTTTTTTTAATTCAATAACCATTCTCTGAGTGCCAGCCATGCAGCAGGCATTGTGTCAGACTCTAATGTCGTCTCATCCATGGTTCCCAGTGCCTGAGTTTGATGAGATTTTACAGAAGAGATGAGACAAGTCACTTTCTCTCTCTGAGCCTCGTTTCCATGGAATGGAGACGGTAGTCACTGACAGCTAACTCTCAAAAGAGTCATGTCTCCCCGGACAGTGAGCGTTGCTCTCTCTACAAAGGCATGCAGATGCTGCGTGATGTTGTTATTAATCCCCTGGCTGTCTGGTCAGACAGAGTTCACCTCCTTCAACAGAGAAGTCCGTGCCATGGCCATCACCTGGGGGCATGCAAGGAAGGACAGAGTCTGGGCTCCACCTCCGCTTCACTCCCTCTTACTCCCTTGGCCTAAAGTGCCCAATTCACCATCCATACCACTTATAAGCAGAAAAAATCACATGCAACTCCACTTTAAAGAAAAAAATGCAAAAGAGAAAGAACAGAATTCAGGAAGGAAAGCAAAAGTCACACAACTCCAGGGGAAGGGCTCACCAGAGGACCCTCCCACCTGCATAGGTGTGTCCTCCTGGTGAGACACGTGGGTCAAATAGTGGAGTTGGTTTGGGCAACGCCATGTGGGTCACGGGACTGGACACTTTCTGAGTAAGTGACGTGGGCTCACGTCGTGCTGGGAGTTGCTCTGAGGAGGAATTTCTGTCTGGTTTCACGTTTGTTGTAATGACAGAACACCTGAGACAATTCAAACCAACAGAGCTCTGACATTTTAAGAAAGATTATCATCCTTTTATTTCAAATGCTTTGAAATTTATATACAAGCATATACAGTTTTAATTTGCGGGTTAGTTTTGTTCATAATGAAAAGGCATGTCACTTTCAATATTTACACTGTTTCTCACTTGTTTAACATTTAAAGGGCATTTTACATACTTTATCTCTCACATCAATAAAATGAGGTGCAATATACTATTCTTCTCATTTATCTGGTGCAATATTTGAGACTCAACATGGTACAGCCACTTGTTCAACATCTCACAGTTCAGAGGAAGCAGAGGTCGGCCTCGAACTCAGGTTCTCTGATCTGAAACCCTTTACCTTTTTCACTGTAATCTCATAATCTACTGCATTATTTATGGGAAGGGTTGAATTGAGCCATTTTCTTTCTTTGGATGTTCTCTGTCAATGACCTTTACCCTCCTGATGATAATATAATATGTATTATAATATATATGTAAGTGCATGTGTGTGTATATATATATATATATAAATGTGTAGGACACATATATGCACATATGTATATATGGATAGATAGATCTCCTAAGAAAAACATCTTTAGGGGAACAAAAAGGTCACTAACAGAGAAAATGTCTATCTTTTCTTAGGATACACACATACACACAATGTGTGTTATTTCAAAGGTATAGGAAGAATATGTGTTCAGTAAAAAAACAGTAGCATAGTTGGACTCATTAAGGAAATAAGGAAAGAAACAATGAAATGAAATATCAATCTGTGGCTAAAAGCCTGTGTCTGTATGCCTAGGTGGGAAGGTCCCATCTTCCTCCCACATGGTCCATGACCAGGGTGTCCCTGAATCCCGAGGGAGGCCCCACTGCTTTGGGGTATGAACTCTGCTCCTACTGCCTGGATGTGACGCTAGGTGAAATCCCAGCTTGGAGAATGACTTTAAACAACTGGGTCTTCATCTGCCAGCTTCTGTCTGTGAACTGAGAACCTGAGAAGACCAATCTTCGCTCACAGGTTCTTTAGCCAAATGAAGTCCCTGAAGATCTGTGAGTCTGAGAACCAGGAACTCAGACGCCTCCCCACTTCCCTTCCTGGCTGTCTGGCCAGACAGATTCCACCTCCTCCAACAGAGAAGTCAATGCCATGAACATTCCCAAGTCAGTCCCCCGCCCCCAGGACAGGCTGTGGCTCCACGATGGAGGCTCTACGGAGTCAAGGTGCAGTCAGCTGAGGGTTAGGAGAAGACTTCTGAGGTCAGCCCCTAGGTCACCAGCCATAGTATGTTGAGTTAACCCCTCAGATCCCAGGTGCCCTCAGCTATAGCATGAGGATCTTCCTAAATTCTTACAAGAAAGAAATGAGATAATATGTGAAAAGTTAGTGTCAAGCTTGTGTTAAGCCCTCAAAAAGTACTTATTTTTTATATCTTAGAATTTTATATCACATGAGATCTCATGTGTGAGTACTTTGCTGGATCTGAGAAACACTATGGAAAAGCAAGCTAAACTTCATTCTGATAGGATATAAGTCTAGGATAGATCAATGGTTCTCAACCAGGAGAGATTTTGCCCTCACCCCCAGGGGACATTTGACAGTATCTGGAAGCATTTTTGTTGTCACAGCTGGGGACGGGGACGGGGTGCTGCTAAGCATCCTACGGTGCACAGGACAGCCCCACATTGGTATTGTCTGGGAAGTTTCCTCCAAGAAAAGTAGCAGGCCCTGCACTAGCACTGGGGAAAGAAAGGTTTCTCCATGGAAACAGCGGGTTGACAGTTTTCAGTGTTCTTCATTCCTTCAACGTTTATGCCGTGCCTGCCATGCTGCTGGCATCCTGGGGGGTGCTGAGGGACAGGATTTGTCAGAGTTTCCTCACTGGGGACTTCATGAGGATAATGTGGGGAGCACAGAGGGACAGAAGACAGGTGACCATGAGTTGAGATGGGGAGAGATGGGGAAATGAGAGAGAGATGGAGATAACTTTTCTAGCACCCTATTGGGGAAGAGACAGAGAAGGGGAGAAAGAGGGAGATTGCGCAGGTGCTGGCTGGGGACGAGCATCAGGGGAGGCTTGGTTTCGGCTGTGGCTGGGGGGTTATGTGCGACTCCAGAGAGGCAGGAGGGAGCGCAGGTGCCTCTGTTCATGGTGCAGAGGAAGATGAACAGCTGGCTTGAGAATGCTCTGAGAAGGGAGGTACAGGAATGGGATTTTAGTACCTGCGAGAGAACCAGTCCGGCAAAGGAGGGAATTAGCAATTTTCATTACTGAATTTGGAAGAGAAAGGGCAGTTCCAGAGCTGGCTGGGGTGATGCAGCAAGGGGTTGAGGGGTTGGCTCCACAGGTGTGGTGGGAACCCAGGGCTTGGTGGAGAAAAAAGGTGTCCTGTGTCTTAGTCCATTCCAGCTGCTATAACAAAGTACCACAAACTGGGTGGCTTATGAACAACAGAAATTTCTCACCATTCTGGAGGCTGGAAGTCTAAGATCAAGATCCTCATCTTTGGAAGGGGTGGACAAGCTTCCTGGGGCCTCTTTTATAAGGACACTAATCCCATTCATTAGCGCTCTGTCCTCATGATGTCATCACCTTCCAAAGGCTCCACCTCCTAATACCGTCACCTTGGGGGTTAGGATTTCAACATATGGATTTTGGGGGACACAGACATTCACACCATAGCATCTTGGTGCATGGGGCAGGGAACTGAGCAGGACGAAGGCATAGCAGTTTGGCCTCGATGAGAAGAAATGGGGCAGGGGGAGGCGAGGCCGGGGAGGCCCTGCTGCGTTCGATCCGTGGAGTGGGCCTGTGGCATTTCTTGTTGAGGTTTTTGGTCTCGGTGGTGGAGAGATGGAAGCTGACGCACACCTGGTGGGGGGGGGGAGTTTGGAGGTGCTGAGGGTGGCTACAGGAAGACAATGAAGAGGCCATGGATGATGGTCTACAGAGGGTCACTTTGTGGCCCTGCCCTCAGGAGAAGGCAAGAAAGGAGGGCCTAGAAGGTGGGTTGTAGACATGTTCAGGACGTCACATTGGCAGGACGTAGTGACGTAGGATGTGTGGACTTCCTTTGTCAGCTCCCTGCTCTTGGCGCTAAGCCTGGTGTGTCTTGTCTCCATTTTTCTCCAGGGACGTGTTCCCCCAAGGTTTGCCTGATGAATATGCCTTTGTCACAACCTTCCGGTTCAGGAAAGCATCTCGGAAGGAGGACTGGTATATCTGGCAGGTCATCGACCAGTACGGCATCCCACAGGTACGGGCGGCTCTGCCTCCTCTCGG